>CAJQZM010013767.1:0-30623 GCA_907164665.1 Colias nastes
TGACGTGTGCTTGGTACGGTAAAGAACTGTTTATATTTTGAGGTGAGAAGAGAAAATTAGTTCAAAATATAGGTAATATTATTCTTCATTAATTGTTTAATACGTAGAATTTTATGTAGGTATTATTATTTTATATTGTTTTGTTATTATAAATTGTGTAGTCGTAAAAGAACAGTATGTATACTTATTGAAATTAATAATAAAGCACACAATATATCATGAAGATACACAAGTTAATTTATCGAAATTCCTTTCGTTATTTTCTTAACTCTCATTTTAATTAATTAGTCAATGTATTCAGGGCAATATTTTAATATTTACTTTGTATCTCTCATCCCATTCCACTCTCCATTCAAACTGCAATTCCTACTAATTGGATACAAAAATACACTTACTGCCATTGTTTTAAAAAAAAGCAAATTGAATTTATTGTCTTGTATCGCTTTAATGATGTATCAATTATTCATTATTGTTTATAATTTGAAAGCTTCGAATAATGAATGATTAAAATAATCGGTATTATTATTTTCAAGTTTTCAACCATTTCAACTCAATGATGACATCCATACTAATATTATAAATGCGAAAGTAACTCTGTCTGTCTGTCTGTTAATCACGCCTAAACTACTGAACCAATTTTCATGAAATTTGGTATGGGGATATTTTGATACCCGAGAAAGGACATAGGCTACTTTTTATCCCGGGAAAATGACGCAATTCCGGAAATCCCACGGGAACGGGAACTATGCGGGTTTTTCTTTGACTGCGCGGGCGAAGCCGCGGGCGGAAACCTAGTAGGTAATAAGCGGCTTAATTATATTATTGTATTTGTTATTTGCAGAATAATAATTGTGTTATCTTGTGTTTTATTCCAATAGAATCAATAGTACCTATATTATTTAATTTTGGTAGATTCAATTGAACGTGTAACGTTATTCAATTTTGATCAATGTTTCGTCCGTGACTTACCATGTCTTTCCCCAGCCATATAAACATACAGGTCTACGCCCTTCATGGTAAATTAGTTTTATTCCATTAAAGTTTTTTTTATATATACTTAAGACATATGTTTCATAGGGAGATAGGCAACACATAAATAATAAATTGAATATATAGCTTAGGTAATATTAAACCATCATCAAAACACGACCAATCTGAAAAAATGAACGACCCGCGCGCAAACACCGGTTGTCATCCACCATTATCGATTGTATTTTTAAGATTTTTGTAAGACGGTGTCAAGTTGGCGACAGTCCGAGTCACGTAGCACCTCGAGGTAACAGAGGGTGCTCCACTTAAACTGCTGTCGGTGATAATAGCTGAACTTGCGCTAACTGCACTCCTGCCCTGTTGCCGGGACTCACTTGAGATTCGGCTTTTGTACACCAATGAGATAAGACCCCTTGTCGTTTGTACAATTTGCGTTAATGAAACGTTTGTGTTTACGATCAAAGGACGGGGAATTTCTCCAGTCTATTTTTTAGTCTTATTACCGAGGAATGGCAGAAGTGGCGCGACGTGATCTTACTTTATTTTCTCCTTGCGAATCGCGACACAAGGTGAACTTTACTATCTTATCTATAAAGTAGTTTCATTAAAAGCGCAAATTGCTAAGCGAATTATTTTGTTTCACACAGTGGCGTTTAATTAAACATTTTTTTTAACACGTACCTAACTGAAAGATTTAAAGGAGAAAGTTGTGTGTGTAAAAACCTTGCATAATATGATGTCGGTTTCTTTTTCATTATTAAGCAATTACTACTAAACGAATATTAATGTTTTCAGCGCTTATTAGTGAAATAAGAGAGCGAAAGAGAGTTTTATAAATATTAAATCTAATATCTTAGGAGTATTATGGAGAGAATGCGGACTTATTTGTTTTAAAAATTAAAGTTATCTTCAGTTAAAAGAACGGGCACTAATACTATTTATGAAACAACGAACGAAAGAATACCCAAAGCCAGTTTGTATCAAACGCAAAAAATAAATAAAAAAACATGTAATTATGTACTTCAATAATTACGAGAGATTATGATCATGTTTATACAGCAGGTTAATCAATTAGATAAGATCAAACTTCAAAATCAAACTCCCTATAAGTGTCCATGTTTATGAAATAAAACGAAAGTTTTCTAACATGTTATAAGATAACAAACTTGTAAGCAGATCAAAAGCTCGAAATCTCTTGAATAACATGTAATCTTTTAATTAATTCTCATGGACGTTTGAATTTCAAACGAAACAACTTTAAACATTTTATTTCAATCTTTTTAAAAGCTTTACGTAATGAATGTGAAACATTTTTATAAAGTAAAATGTTCTTGGAGTTTTATCTTCATATCCTTTCAATTTCAAATTGTAGTAATTTTTTGAATTCGTAGGTGTATCTGATTTCGTCAAGCGCACGATGCTTATTTTCTTAATAACATATATTCACAGCAATAAGTATGTAATCTTATTTATTGCTAGTATTGCTTGATTTTATTATAATATATACATATGTTTTTTAAATTGTTTTAATTTGAATAGACCTACTAATATATAGGTATATGTATAAACTATAAGCAGTTAAAAATCGTCGTGTGATTGTATTAAAATTTAATACAAGATTAAATGAAACATAATACAAACATCCATCAGTAAATCAATAGTTAAACTTTAACATAATAAGAACAAGACATTCTTTTAATATTGAAAGAGCACCGTTTTTAAAATATGTTGATTAAGAAAGTAGTTTGTATAAATAATGAAGACTTGTTTAATGGAAAGCAATATCGTCTTACTTCTAATAACTTTTGAACTTTATTAATGAAAACAACTTAATGTGGACGATAACTAGTACTTAGTAGTAATTATTTATTACTTTTATTTAACCTGTATCTACTTTTTAGAGTACCTATTTTTTGGAAATTATTTAATACTAGGTTTCCGCCCGCGGCTTCGCCCGCGCAGTCAAAGAAAAACCCGCATAGTTCCCGTTCCCGTGGGATTTCCGGGATTGCGTCATTTTCCCGGGATAAAAAGTAGCCTATGTCCTTTCTCGGGTATCAAAATATCTCCATACCAAATTTCATGAAAATTGGTTCAGTAGTTTAGGCGTGATTGAGTAACAGACAGACAGACAGAGTTACTTTCGCATTTATAATATTAGTATGGATTATTCGGCGAATTTGACGTTTACCTTATGCATCATATTACACAATGGGATTAAAGGAAAAAAACAGCTTCCCTATCACTTTAATATAAATGAAAATTAAATTTTCATATCACAATAAACAGCATAATTTATCATTGATTAAATAGCCGGATCCCGCAGCTTCACTCGCGTGGTACCTGGATAGAAATTAGTTTATGATAGGTTATCTCTTTAGGTAGTACCTACTTTCCGATAAGCTATTTTTGCGTGAAACAATTACAAACATACATCCTCAAAAACTATGATGATTATTATGCTCACAAGTCTCAGGATATTTTAAACCTTCAATTCAAAAATTAAATTATTATATTTATGTATTTCTTTGGTGTTTTAATCTTAAAGAAAAAGAAAAAAACGTAACGCAAAAAAGTACATTTACTGTGATAAATGTAGAGCTGTACAAAAACAAAGGAAAACTATGGGAGCTCTCGGTGAACTCGAGATCTGACTTGACCGTTTTATAGTTCTACAAAAACTATTTACCCGGTCCATTTATTACTGTTTCTATTTATTTTTTCCTTGGTTTTATACAAAAAACCTTTAAATAAAGCTTATGTATAAAATCATAACCAAGGTGCAGTTAAATCAAGAATAAGTTTATAAACTTTACAGGATCATTGGAGCTCAAGCGTCAAATGAAGCTTACTTACTGAGAAACTGTAACTTTGGCGCCAATCTTTTGTGTTATGAATTCCCAGGTAGCGTGACCATTACGTGCAAGTCAACTAACAGTACAAATAAACTTCTAGAATAATACGCACAGAGTAAAAATAAGTCTCACGAGATTTACGATAAAGTGTAAATAGCTGGAGGTAATTTGACGCGGCGACGCGAGCACCGCCCTTTGATTAGGAACGGGAATTGCCAACACTGGACTGTTACAACACCTTTATTATTTACTGTACACTCGTTCTGTGCTTTATTGCCTTCGATATTCGTGTGAGCGCTACTTAATACGCTATTAGGTGGCTAATGGATTGCTGTTTATCTTGCGACCCCGTTTTAATACATTAATACGTGGCTTTCAAAGCACATTTACGTATTTTTGTATTATGAATCGAAACTTGATATTTTTACGTCACTACGCTCATTTTTCATGGTTGGCATAAATGTATGTAGATTACAAATTTAGTTCTCTTGTTGGTGTACTATGAGAATTTTCTTTCTGTTCTCCAAACGATGTCTTTACTTTTGCCTTTAAAATAAAAGTGTCTGCAAAAGAGTAAAGTAATAAGGGTTTCGTACTTTAGTATAATCATGCATGTTTTCAAATTAGTGTAACCAACTCCAATACCATCTGCAGGCATGAAAGAAAACAGAAATTGAAACAATTTAAATTGTACAATACGCGAAAGCTTTAATAATCATGACGTAACACAGACTCGGCGGCAAATTGTTATAATCAAGTAGAGCGACCGTACGCGAATTGTAAAACGGCGGGTTACAGAATCTGTTATGTATTAAAATTTCGCAATACATATATGAAACAATAACTCTTGCAATTATTATTTTGATTTCAATATGTAAATTACTCTGGAAAGGTTTATCTACGGATATTCACATTTATTTTTGTGAATGGTGCAAAAGCTGTTAATACTTAGTTGTATTAATAGGTATAAAGAGTATTTGGAACATAATAATTTATCCATAGCCTACAACCAATTACACAAAACCAACATAACACTAAAAAGTACAATATTTCAAATATCTTTATTCAAATTTATCTTAACAATTAATCGAGTAACAACCTCAATACTAATGCTCCACATTTTTTATCGAATAAATTCAGTAATACATTCAACTAACCCATTTTCACGTAATCATCCTAAGCATAACACATCCAAAATACGTGTTCCTTTTCTTTCAATCCGCCAAATACGTCAGCAAACTGCACGTATTCTAGAGCGTTCTATTTTTAGTCTTGCTTCCAAATGCATCAAATCTAAGACAAAAGCTCGCACGTGTACTACTCATTCATACAGCCGTGTTTCAAGCAGTGAATGAAACATAGAAAGTGGATATCAATGCCATCTCCGACGCTACGTGTGCCAGTGAGCGCGGTAATGACACTAACGAGGCAGCTGTAGTCTTCCTTCACGATTGTTAGACTATATGCCAAATAAATGCTAGCGTATTTGGATTTAGATTTATGTAGGTAACAAAGGAAATGTTTGTTGGTGAGGTAGTGAGTGTAATGCAAATGTGTTTGATTTTATATAGCTTTCCGCTTTTAGGTAAAATATAGCGTTAGACATATTATAATACACATTGTGAAGTAAAAACAAAAATTGTACAGTGTACGGTTGCCATTATAACGAGTAAAACCAGTTGTACAATTCAGTTGTATACCTGATTTCAGGATTTTCATTTTGTTTGATTTGATTTCACTCGAATAACGAAATAAAATAAAGTTATAACACTATAAGCAATACGACAGAAAAGTTCATAGGGTCGTTGAAATTAATAAAACAGAAAACGGAAATATGTTTTCAAAGAGATGTCGCCCTATTTAAACTAATATGAATAAAGTTCATAGTTAAATGTTTATTCAAAATATTATTATATAGTTACAGAGTTTTAGCCTGTTCGAAAAGTGAAAAGTTGGGAATTTAGTTGTAAAATTTGACCCCAGCCCACGTACAAAGTGAAGTTAATTAAATGTTTGTAAAATAAAAGGTTGCAATAATAACGAGTTGAGTTTAGTTTCACAAATATGATCCCACACGTGTCAGACGGGTTTGACATTTACAGAAGGTCTGCATACAAGTACTGACATATTTATAGTCTATATCGGTTTCGTGATGTAAGCTAGCTGCTAAGGGATGAAAGATGATCTTTCTAACATTTTATCTTTGCACAACTGTTTCAACTTTTCTTCAACAATGCGACGAAATGTCAATTACCATGAGTTCTACATGTAATGCTTGTTTACGTAGAAAACTTCAGTAAAGTAACATTTCAGATATCATATTAACATATTCAATGTGTTTAAAATAGATAATAACAATACTACTGGTGTTAAATACTGCTACTCCTAAAGTGTAAACTTGTAGGTACAAGCGAATTTATAATTATTTTAAGCATGGATGAATTAAATTGCACCAATTGATTTTTTACTCCTGTAAAATGGAAAATTTGTTAAGCACGTTACCCAACTAAAGCTAGTTCATAACAAAATTAAACAACAACGGTCAACAAAATTCATAATAACATTTTGTTAAAATTTTAATCCAACAAACGAAACACGATTATTTATTTCATACACGGTTAGCTTTATTGTTTCCAGCGAAACACGGACAAAAATTTCAATTGAGATCCTTTGTTAGGTCTGCACCCGCTCCTCGCATTATGTCATACGATTCCCCAAGGTCTCGTTGGTTTGTTTTAGCTCTAACAAGATTGAGCCTTGTATTTACCGTAGTTACTGACGTGCGGAATATATTACACAATCCTTCTCATAAATGTAGATACATACGCTTAGATATATGTATATTCAGAGGCTAGATAATAGCTTCGTAACTTTGTTATAGTTATACTGCGCGTGGGACGTTCATTTTAAAATAAGCTCCTAAATTTACGTTCAAGAGAGTATTATGGTTGGTATTACAAGTTCTATGTACAAGTTACAAGAAACAAAGAGATAGGTATTGCTAAAGTGGGTAACTTAAGTATTTAATTTAAAGTTGTGAAATTGTGCTATAAGTTAAGTTACATTTACATAAATAATACATTTACAATAAACTTTATAGAAGACAAAAACAATAATCAGTCCCAGAAACAACTTCCATTATACGTAAAAGTATTTCGTGAGCTTACAATTTTTAGTCTAAATGGTTACTAGGCAAAGGGAATGGGTAATTATTTGGTTTCTCAGCTGAGATAATCGTAAAATATGTATATTATTGTTTTGAATATAATCTTTTTATTCACGAAAGCACAATCCGGTGTACCTATTCATGTAAGAGTTCAAGTATATTTTTATTAATTCTATGCTTTAACAATTTCTGATATATTTCCTAGTAAACGAATGTACAATGCTATAAAAAATATGATATTGTTCATATAGATAGAGCTTACGCTCGTAGCGTACATTTACATTCGTAGCAGACGTAGCTGTCGTAGCGTGCTTTCGATTCATGAATAAAATGTGATGTTGTCCAATTAGTTTCATTTTCCTATGTATATACCATATTTTTTGAAATTCCAACTAACTTAATCAGAACATTAATTCAATTAGGTAGTCCTTTAATTGAGAAATGCACAAAAAAAAAATCCTACAAATTCTTTGTGTAATGCACAAAAACTCACCTGTTTTACACAAAACTAGTGTTTAGTTGTTCGCAAAAACTTTGAACAATCTAATTTGCATTATAAGTGGTGAGGTAAGCCGATGGGTACGGGTTGCAAGATATGCCGGACACGCCTTTGCCTGTAAATCTGACAAGATTAATGATAGCTATGACCTTTGTGTAGCTTGTCTACGACAAACGTATGCGAACTCCATTATTATAGGCAATGAGAAAGCAACCTAGGATATTGTAAACGATGGTAATATACTGAAACCTTTATCTATACTATATATAATATTATAAAGCTAAAAAGTTTTTTGTTTGTTTGAACGCGCTAATCTCAGGAACTACTGGTCCGATTTGAAAAATTCTTTCAGTTTTAGATAGCCCATTTATCGAGGAAGGCTATAATAGGCATATATCATCTCGCTAAGACCAACAAGAGCGGAGCAATGCGGGTAATACCGCGTGGCACAGCTAGTTATAAATAAATATAACGGCTACGGAGAATAATACCGGAGTTATGGAAAAGAAATATGCGTTCAATCAAAAGTTTTTACCTCTTTCAATTGAAAGAAGTTAGGAATGTTATATTGAAACGTGCATAGCTTTAATATTTACTAGTAAATCTTATGGATATTTATAGATATTAATATGTAACAGATGTTTACAATAGCGGTTCATGTAGTATTTCTATCATTTAAACTATGAAAACGTTCTAATTACGCCTTCGCACTTTTATTTTACAGTATACATGTTAGAGCATAGTTTACATTCTCATTCTATTATAATAATAGCATACATTCGTAATTTAGATACGTAAATTGAGTACACGTAGCGAATACGAAATGAATCGTTGGTGTGTGGGTCGCTTCGTGGTAGTAATTGATGTATGTTATCGTAGGCTGTAGGCGGCCTCTGAGATAGGGTTGCCAATTGCTGAAATTATTTAGAACTTAATATTTATTTTATGGAAATTGTGGTACGTGTGAGACGATGATACTGGATATTATTTTTATGACAACGTAATGAAATAATTATGATTGATGATAATAAATTGGCATAGCGGACATTTTGTGACATCTTTTGTCTTAAGGATTGTGGAGACTATTTTATTGTACAGTGATTTGAAATGAACTGAACGTTTTATTATATTATATTTGACAACCCTACTAATAATTCATACCCCCACGCTTAAGACCAGCCATTCATCTTACCGCTCAGCTACGTTGGCGTTATGCCGATTTCAATCCCAATATATGTTTTTGTATTCTTTTCTATGTATATACTTTTCGAATAAAATTATTCCGGTTTCTATCTACTTTTCTCTTAAAATAAAATTGTTGAAACATGACTCCTGAAAGCTTTTGTAGTAGTATTGATGTAATTATTTTCTACTTAGTTATATTAAAACAATTTATTGTAAGAAAGTAATAATTACCAGGCAATGTAGGATTTCGAATCTTCTCTAATTTGTAATACATGTATATTATTTACTGGACCAACCAAATTTCAGGCTCGTAATAATGGTAGTGCTTCATGATTACGTAATAATCTTAACGAGCGTGTTAATTTAACTGCTGATGAATTAAATTAATATTTCGCAGTATAAATTCTCCATATTTCAGACTCCCTGAAGTATATAATAATAAATTTTGCTCAGCTGATATATTTAGTTTATCACGCCCTAGATTTAAAAGTGCAATTCTTCAGATTATAAATAACTTAAATAAGTAACACACACACACACACACGCAGACCCTAACACACACACTCATTTACACATTCACTCATTCTCTCACATAGTTACCTTAATAGGCTCAATTTTATTTCTGTTTTTTTTTCAACTTTAATGTTATATTGTTGATATTGCTTGTTCACGAGAAGTCACATTTAATTCATTTATGTTTTGTGTTTCATCAAGAATAATTGTATTTTTTTTGTTAAAGTTAAAGTTAAATTATTGTACCTTTGTAGTTTGCCGTTTTTTGTCACACAATTTTACTATTATCGGTGTGCCTTGTAATTGGCGTTTTTATATGTAATTAGTATAATTTATCTTATCAACAGCTGTAAGGTACCTTTTATGAATAAAATAAAAAAAAAAAAAAAAATAAAGCGTAGGAGCGTACAGAGACGTTATTTCACATTTGTTAGATCAAACGCATTAGCGTCTACTCTACGAAACAATTATAAATGCAAAAATGCATTACTGCCAAAAGACAATCATTATACACGAGCGCACATATTTCACCTCTATCAAAGGAGGTTAGTTAAAAATAATTTGTCAAAATTTAATTAATGTCATCGGTATAAAACCGCAGCGCTGCGGCCGCTAAAGTTGTGCAACAGTTAAATTAACAAAATTGATTGGATACTATTTATTCCCGTGACTGACGTTGGAATTGATTACTAGACCTAACTAATGTAAAACTAACGTTTAGCTATAACTCACTTGATTTGTGATCATTAGTCACCTTATCGAAATTTAACAATGGATTATTTACGCCGCTTGCATGTTGAATTTTGGGTAAGTAGACCCGCGTTACTCCGACCCCTGGCCTATCCGTCGCCCTTTGTAATCCGACAGGTGTATAATTACTGAATACCTATTTTTTGACAATTTTCGTCTCGATCATGCATGATTTAACAGTGTACAAACTGTACAAAAATACGTGCCATCGCTAGTGTGCTCTACTCGAATCCCTACAATCCGACAAATTCGATACTCAGACACTGCTCTGCAAAACGATTGTCGGAATACCCCGGCTCTACTGTATCTCAAATCTATCTACTAACATTATAAAGAGGAAATTAGATTGTTTATTTGCTGTGTTTCAAAAACTACTTGATCTATTTCGATCATTATATTTTTTGATATTATAAAGCTTCATCTTTCCTGAGTAACAAATGGTAAAACCACGACAAGCAATTAGCACGGAATACATAAATAGCTATGTTCAATATGTCCACTTCCAACGTAATTTTTAAGTAGGTATAATTTCAACATCCGAAAAATCCAATATTTAAATGCTTCTGTTTCTTGCTTCATCAGTATTTAAAATGCAACTAGTATTCAACTCTTTTTATTTATCCAAAAAATGATAAGAAATCAACAAACTTATAATATTTCATTATTAGCCTTTGGCGTTAAGCCAGAAGTATTGGTTTACATTCTACGTTTTATTTTACCTCAAAATTTACCGCAGCTTAATTGGAGTGAGGTTAAATTTTAGCAAAATTTTAAAGTGCAAAATAACCATGTGTTTGTACTATGTCTAGACGATGTGACACTATAATATGGACACTTTATTTTAATGAGTGGATTTCAACAACTAGCATTTTTTTACTAATTTTGGTGGAAATTTTTGTTTATGATTTTTTTTTATTCAATTTGATTTTAGGTGTTAGATAGTACTATCTTTTAATTAAAATATCAACAAGAATAAGAATATTCCCTTAAATAATCATGTTATTCCTGACACCGAAATTGACCTCCCACCAAAATTGGTTTTTTGACACCAAAATTGAAAATGATACACCAAAATTGTTACACCCCACCAAAATTATATTTGGATGGAAAAAAACCTTGTACTGCAATAAAAAAATGAAAAATAATAATAAAAATTGCCTTTTGGTAACAGATCTGCTGACTGCCTTGGCTGGCTTGCATGCCTGAATAACTTTACCTTAAAATTCATGTCATGTAAAGCTAGCGTGCAGCTTTAAAGATGGACAGAACATGTACTAGTATATAAAGATGAATCCTAATGGCTGTACCTACTTATATATTTTAAAGACTAACCGAATATGTAGCATATTTAAAAAAAATATAATCTTAATATGTCTCAAAGTATTTAAGACCTCTGTTATGGAATTTTCAAGAATAATCTTGTTGTTCTTCAGAGATATTACAAACTCCATATTAGCATGCGTTTTACACATGCATGTCTCACGGTTTTCGATTCTTGGCTTAATAACCCAAAATGGTCTCATTCTTGTAAAAGTAATATAGCTTATAGGCGGGTACCCATTCTCAAGATATTTTCGATGTAAATTTCTTAGAGAATCATTCCAATATCGTTTTTGCTTTCTCAATCCACCTCTTGTTATATAATCTTGCTTGCCCGGACAAATTCGACTATTTTCATCATCTTCAAAGAAGTTTTTCACAATATTGCGTAGTCTTTTTTGTTTAGGACTGATTGATTTAGGACTTACCATACGTTTGCTACACCCAACCTTTTTTTGGACTTATCTTCATCTTTTTTTCCAACCTCTCAAGTCTTTTTCTATACAAAAACTTTTGTTGTTGTTCCTTCAGAAGAGCTTTCTTAAGTAATCTTATTTTGGACTTTTTCTGTTCTCGGTATTTTCTAAGTTGGTTGTTCAGTTCTCGTTTAAAGATGCTAGTACTTGTAGAAATATCTGACTGTGGACTGTTTCGCCCAGACATAGAACTGGGAGAGTGTATGCAGCTTATGTTGGGACTTATAAATGGAGAAGCGGTCTCATTAACGGGTGTGCTTCTTTGAATAGCATCGATGGATAAAGTTTCTTCAATCGGAGCAGCAGGAGCAGCTTCAACGGTAAAAGTAAGACTTTTGTTATGGGATCGCAAAACTCGAGGTGAATTTGAAATTGGCTGATGTGTTTGCTGTGACGTAGGCTGTGACGTTGTTTCGATGGGTAAATTATGTAGTGGAATGTAGCTGGACAGTATTGAAGGTAAACCTCTTCGTTTTTTTCTTTCACAGTACGCTTTGAAGTTAATATAATTTCGTCTCTGTTTCAGTCTACGGGCTCGAGGTGGTAATTCGGACAACGGTACAATTTTGCCTTCAGCTTTCTTTCTGTTGTATCTTTCGCGTTCTTTTCTTCTCAGTTCTTCAAGCTTGAGAGGATCTTTTCTGATGTTTTCTTTTCTCTTTCTTTCTGACTCTCTCTTTCTTTGTAACTGCTCTGCTCTAGTTTGTTTAGTTTTTTTCTTTGGATTCCTGTAACAGAATACCTTCTTAATTTGAAAATATCTATCTACAGGATAAAAAAATAGTGTTATGTAGGGTCCCTTATAGAGTTTACTGTGAAAATATCAGCATTTTTTGTGATTTGTATGGGCAAGTCCCTAAGCATTATGAGTTTGCTCACACAAAAGTAAAAAAAGTTACTCTTTCAGCGCTGTTATCTCGAATAGGTATAATTAATAGCCAAAGTAGAAAAGGGACACAATTGTAATACGACCTATGTATCGTCCTAAATATTTTTTAATACAGTATGTACTAAAGAAACCATATAAATATCCAATTTTAGGAGAAAAGAACAAATATCAATGATAATAAGTTAACTTCATAAGACACGTGCGAGCGCGCTCAATTATTTTAAAATTCAATGCAGTTAAAAAAATCAATATTATAGACAGGAAAGTATATTGTAAAATTACGAGGCAAGGGAAAAGAGGGCACAAGGCGGTACATTGTGCTATCATCATAATATTTCGACTCATATTCGATTTCATAGTAATTACATTAATATTTAATTCGATTTATTAATTGATTTTATAATTTTGGTCTCATGAAGCAATGTTGGTTTTAGTAAATAAACATTTTTATTTGAATTTTCTAATTTTGGTGTAAGGAAGCAATTTTGGTGGGTCTAAAAATGCCACCAAAACCACCAAAATTGTCCCACCAAAATTGGAAATTGCAAGAAAAAAATTCTTAAAAAAAAACTACGTGTACTAAAATAATAACATATTTACTAAACAATAAACAAACCAAAACTCTACTAATACTCAAAATAACAATAAAATATTACTGTCACAAGTATGATTATTTAAGTACACCAAAATTGCATAAAATCGGGGGTGTTGCAATGAAACTGTTTACTTACATTTTTGGCGGGAAACTGGTACGACACAGGACACAACCACCTGCTAAGCCGGTTAGTGCGTGACTAAATGAAGTGCATAAAGTAATTTGTATGCTTTAGGAATCACTGGTGTTTTGTAGAAATATCGTTTTGTAAATGACACCAAAATTAGAAAATTCTCGGCGACAGACCTAAATTGTGCCTGTAAAACTATACTACAGTACTTAATATAATTAAATTGATATATTTTGAATGGTCAACTATTATAAAACGACTACATAAAAATTAAAATCGAATCCTACGTCTAGTTTTTAGTTAATCGATCTTGTTATTGAGTGAAGTAGGTCGGCGACAAGCCACCAAAATTGGAAATCGCCTATATTTACTTCATTTTCTTGGAAAATAATAATTATTTTTAAACTATAATGATAGGGCCATATTATAAACATTGTGCTTTACGATTAAAACAAAAAATAAAAACAATATCTTGAAAAAATAGGATAGTTTTCAGCCTTGCCGCGTAAAAAAGCGGTTTGGGAAATCCACCCTAATACTTACTGTAATGTTTTATTTCATTTTCGAATGGAACTTCGTTGCAAACTCTATTTTTTATCTAAAGATATATTTCCCGTAATAAAAACTGTTTGAATGAATAATAGAAGAAAAAATTCACAATCCTTTATTCTGGTTTGTATTTCTTTCCCTTAGTGGTGTCGTAAACATTATTTCATAGCGCTTGTAAAAAACGACCACTCACAAAATTTCATAAAATAATTTTGAAAAAATACATGAATATTTTTTTTTAGTTTCCGCCCGATGTAACAAGAAATGAGGGCAGTACTAGGGATGGAAAACTTAAGAAAACTTTGAATTTCTATTCTACTGAACATTTCAGAGTAAAAGTTCTGTCCGTGATTTAATTATGACTTTTAAAGATTATTTTGTCTATAAGACTTATGAATTTTTCCTTTACGAATAGTATTATTATATGTACATTTTTATTCCAAATGCGGCTACGAAGCTTCACAATTCATATGACTCGAGCAATTCGAGCATACATGAAAATTTTAACGCGAACTCGGGTTTTTCAACACATCAAGAATGATGTTACTTCAGCATAGGAAAGAAGTAAATAAGACATTTGTTTTTATCGCCCCTGTCGTTTAACGGACAATGTAATTCTATCGAGAGTCAGCACTTGCAACTGAACTGCGACATTCGTCCTGTCGTTGTAATTAAACTGTCGACTGCCACTTTACATTTACAACTTGCAAAGATGCATTTGTTCCCTTTTCTATTAGCGCAATCGGTCTAGATTTTCCATACCACAATGTATGAATACCTGTGTAATTATTATTGCATTCCCTAAGACTGATATAAAACAATTGATATAATTATATGTAGGAGATAAATTTAAATACATGAATAAATATTTAGATTAATAAAATTATGTCTAGGATACTGAAATTTAAAACATTTCCATATAACAATCTACACAAACAGACAAACTTGTACATTTTTAATATATTCAATATTAGTTCATAATAAATAACTTGCGTACTCCGTAAATAAATATGGAACAATAAGCAACTAACACAAGGGAATAAAATGTATTTTGTCAAATCTCCGAATTAATTATGAGACGCCATTTTAATTAGGATTGCTCGCAGTTGTTACAAGATTAAGTAAGTTTATTAGCTTTATTTAATCAAGATAAACACCAACTGTTTGTCCTTTCTTATTTGTCGTCAAGTTTAACTCATTGTATCTTTTGTTATATAGCGAATTAAATATTATTTCATTGAGTTATATTAAGACAAATTTGTAGTTTTTAAAACTTAGAATGCTTATCTTCTTCTGCCAAATTTAATATTTTCTCTGTTTATTCACTACATTTTTTTAGTCTGTATATAAAATAAACAATATGTAAACCCTTTTACACCTACGTATCATCAAATCTTGACTTTTTCTGATTTATCTACGTAAGACACAGACTCGATAAAAGTGATAATAGGCATGTACTATAATGTTGTATAAAATAAATAACTAGATGCATTGCAGAACGTATACAGGGTGTAATCGTTAAGTGTGCACAAGCGAATATTCCGTAACTATTGCAGATATCAAAAAACTTTAAACTGATATCGAAAGTACTTAACCTAATGAGTAAAATGGCCAAAACAATTTTTTAAAAATAAAACGAGAAATATCCAAAAATGTTACATTAAACGCTCCCATACATTTAATTTCCCATACATTTTGTATTCATAGCAGATTTTCGAAATGACGTCCTTATTGTGCAATACAATGAGGAGCTCTATTTAAAGTTTCTAAATGAACTTCCCTTCAAATTTGCGAAGTAATTAAAGCAGAAAACCAAAAAAAGAAAGAGAAAGCTAAAATCTTTCATATTAAATGTACATGGGATATTCATATCTCATACTAATTGTATGGGAGGGTTTAAAGATATTTTTTTTGATATTTCTCGTTTTATTTTTAAAAAAATATTGCGGCCATTTTACTCATTAGGTTAAGTACTTTCGATATCAGTTTAAAGTTTTTTGTTATCTGTAATAGTTACGGAAAAATCGCCTGTGCACACTTAACGATTACACCCTGTATAAATAAATTTTTCGAGGAAGCTTTAATTTACGTATGTACCTACAACCATAATGAGAATAACTATCTGAGAACGAAAAAATTTAGAGCAAAAAACAAAATAAAAAGCAATTTAAGCTGGTACTTTTTTCCTTTCCGATAGCCGAGCTTTTGTTTTATTCCCTATTAAAATTCTATTTATTTTTGTATTTTTTATAAAACCATATCTGGTATAGTTAAAGAAAAAATGAAATGTGATAGTTATTCTATTAAATAATTCGCTAACAGTATTTAACGCTAAAAGTAACAATGTAGTTGAAATTTCGATGTATTTTTTACCATTTTTTTTAGTTCGTTTTTAGTCTCACACGCAATTCGTAAATAATTAAATATTTCACTCACTAATGGGACACATAGATTGATAAATTACCTAAATGGAGTTTCAATTCAACACAGGATTTAAAATTCCCTTAGTCATTGTGCGGATTGCGGAACACTATACCTATTGTACGGTAATTATTGTGCCGTTGTGTAGTGCCGTAAATCACTTCCACTTATCGCCAAAGTATGTTATATAATACCTAAAAATTGTTAAGTGCATAGAGCTATAACAATATACAATTGTTTTTACTGCAGTATGGTAATTTTCGTAAAATAAAGTGGCAAGCTTTACAAAAGCGTTATTTTTTTACGTTTATTAGTTAGAGGTAACTGAGTTTCGTATATAAAGTATTATATTACTCCATCAAAATATATGGTGATAAGTAACACCACAGTAACGTACACACTACACACACAAACAAACAACATTAGGAACGGTACCCATACACACGTAAACAAAATAAATGATATGTAGTAAATAGGCTTATATTCTTGATGGCATTTCCATCATATTATTATAGTAACCCATACCATGTTCATAGGTCAAGTTTGCATCGTTTATGAATGTCCTAGATATAGTTGCAGATAAGGCTATCCTGGCAATGCGGTGACCTCGTTCGGCTCGTGCCCGGGATTATTATTATCCAAAGCAAAGACGCTATTCTTTGTTCTTAATTTTTAGCAATCATTTATTATCTTTTTAAGTAAAATAAGGAATGTTAGTGTGTATTTTTATGTTGTACTTTACCGTCTGTTATTAAAGTTGGTATAATTAAAAAAAAAAACAACAAATACAAATTCCAAGCTTAATAATGTATTTTGCACTTATTTCACAACTGAATAAAATTGATCTCATTTCCCATGGATCCCACTGCGCTAACATCGGTCCTTAATTTAAAATAATACATTATTGGCCTGTCATTTTGGACATTGTAAATAATGTAATTAATCTGTTTGTCCATGACATATATACATTTGTGTCCCTAATGAGTTGCGTGCAACATGTAACAAAAAAGTTCACGTGCAAGTTTTTTTACCTTCCGAGTGCAGTACTTTTTTCAATTTATGTCCGACTGAAGTAGACGTTTACATTTAGCATTCTTTTAACAAAAATCGTACTGAAACATCTATTTTGCAAAAATACGTTGATTTATGAATCTATTGTTGCATAGGCATGCTTGAATTTTCTACTGTGTCATCGTCAGATATAGGTAACTAGCTGTACCTCGCGGTTTTACCCGCATTGCTCCGCTCCTATCGGTCTTAGTGTGATAATATATAGCCTATAGCCTTCCTCGATAAATGGGCTATCTGACACCAAAAGAATTTCGGAAATCGGATCAGTAGTTCGTGATATTAGCGCATTCAAACAAACAAACTCTTCAGCTTTATAATATTAGTATAGATGTATAAATTCACCACACATGACGAAATTAGACTAAATATCGAATGTTAAAGTTAACATTTTTAATACATGTAGTTTATAGAATCATTTTATTACCATTTCACCCGTATGGTGCAGCGGTGAACGGCTACCTGTAAATTTAAAACTAAAACTCGTGTTCGTATAGTAAAAGTTTGCTTATGTGTTGTATGTTGATACTTATAAAAGTTCTGTGAGCTTAGTAACGACTGTACTAAAACTAAGAAGATAGATTTAAATAAGTTTACAGCAGGTGCTTAAGCACGAACCGGTCGATCTTCTTACAAATAGACTTCATAAAGCCACATTTTGTTTATCTCTTATGTATTCAATATAATTAACGAATTTAAATTATTTTTAAGCTAATTTCTTGTCTTATAATATCATTCAAAGAGATTCTAACATCGGGAAATATAATAATCTCTTTACTTTACTCTGAGCTCTACCATATTGATATCAGGTTCACACATACATAATACCTACTTAATGCTTTTTAAAACTTAAAATGTTCCTAGTATAATTTAGTCGTTGCCTTATACGTCTTTGTCAAACTTCTTTAAAGTTACCTCACATTAGAACTTGGATGGATCATAACCACAACTTTTCTATAGCATGCTACATTATGAAATGCTACAATGAAATTGAACTAAAAATAAAATCGAAAACCAACCAAACAGTCTTGCTTACATATACCTTTAAACTTTTAAGCCTACAAATATAAATGCAGTCTCTTTTTATCCAGCTTGATTTGAGCTTAGTAAATTTACCTAAAGAAAATATTCGCACCATTGCAATACTAGCGGTCCGCCCCGCTAGGGATTCATTATTTATATAGAGATTAGGTACAACAGAGGCATCTTTTACGTACTAAGGAAGTAAGATTGTTATTTAGAAATCACAATAACACACACAGTTAAAACGTGTAACTCGAGCAGTAAATTAAATCATCACATGAATAAGAGAAACTGCTTTGATTCAGAACGAAGGTAAACTCGCATACATTGTCTCATTAGGTGGTAGAGAATTATGAATATTGTATGTGTACAGTGTACATTGCGGACGTTCTGGCATCGCATAATGGTCGGTTTATCTTGTCTCTTGTGATTTATATTATTATCTCCGTGATCGTTTAGCGTAACGGTTGACAAATTGAATTTAAATACTTTTAAAGTACCTATGATTGGTTTTATTAGTGCTGAAGCTCTCAGTGCTTATTTTTATCGTTCATTGTAGTGAAACGGATGTTATTTGAGATTGACTAGCGTGTATATCTAAATTATGTAGGTACCAGCTACATAATTTACATATACATAGTAGTATCACCGTGCAGTGAATTTTGGTCAGAAGGTCAGAAGCAATTTGTATTGTATTCTTTTAACTAACTTAACTTCCATGATGATCAAATTTGATAAACTTCATTTACCTTACGATAGAAGCATATTTAGTTCAACCAATTTATTTAATAACAAAATAATTATACCTACAGTCGTACGTTTGTGAATATAATAATTACAGGACCTGCTTTACTGTGAATAATTTCCATTAATTAAACATAATTAATTGAACTCATTAAAATCCATGGCTTTGAGTAATCAGTATATTTCACCTTTGATTTTAATTATTTCCTGATGAGAATAAATAAAGAAGAGAAAATTGTATAGGGAATTGTAAATATTATATAGTTAATTGTATTTGTACTTGAAAATACCTCGTTTTATTATGAATTTAAAATACAGTGTATGAAACCATCGTATAAAATTCATGAATATTAAATTTTCCACTACAGAGGATAATCAATTCCGACTGCAGTCCTAGAACCTCAGTTGGACATCAAATCATTAATACGAACATTTTAAAGGAAAAATCCATTCAATCTCTGTTGCTCCTGCATAATAGACGTTAACAGACGTACGAGTTATTTTGAGAATTGAATCGCAATGCATTCAGCCTTGCCCTAAATAGTTCGGTTCAAAGATTTAAAGTTTCCACTGAAAATGCAACGTTAGACGTAGCCCGTAGGTCATGAGAGCTATCCTCTAGAGGTACAAGTCGTTTTTCATAACCTCACAACTCTAAGACTTATTTTTCACCAAAGGTTGAAGTCATCTTGATTGATGCTGGGTTTGATATTTCAGGTCAAGTAAGATTTATGTTACGACTAAATTGTTAAATTTATTTGTTAAACATATGTGTAAGTTAGCTTACATGTTTGAGTGTTTATTGTAAGTACCTATTTGTTTAATTGTTCAATAAATGAAATAATTACGATCAATTGGAATGCAATCAGTTCAATCGGAATGCTTTTTGTTAACCATAGTAATTTTAATTGCGACCATGAATGTAGTTATTATTTAGTATTATTATTGTTAAAGTAAATGAAACAAATTGTAATTTTTATTTATATTTATTGAAGACGTACAATTAACTTATTTAAAGAAATTTAGAAGATATTTACAAGGTTAGAAATACTTGGAAAAATGGTTTTAGTTTTATATAAATAGAATTAAAATATTTAAATAAATAACAATGAATTAAATAAAATTTACTAATATCTAATTATTATAATAGGATGACATACAAAAGAATTGAAACGATTCGTAACTAAGTACAAAATTATTGCCCTAATAAGATTTAACTACATAATATTATATGAACGTGCACAACATTTAACAGTGATTAAAATTATATCTATCAATAACTAGTGAATTAGAGCTTAACCCAAGTTAACTTTTTTATACTTAAATAATATAACATGATAAAGAAATTTTAATTTAACCTACAAACTTAACCAAATTCAAGTATTGATATGCTTGATATTCTTGTATAAATACATTTTGCTGAAACTGATGAAAATATAGCTTGCAAATTTTGTCTTTTTTTTCCTTTTGTCTTCTTCGTAAAGATAACTTGAAATGATATAATAAGAATATAAATTATAATAAGACACAAACACTGGGAATTTTCGTAAATTTATAATCAATAATATCAATTGAATTTGTTGTGAAATAATTTATAAATTGTGCTTTACATTATTTACATAGGTAAGTGCTGTCTGTATCTTTTTTACTATTTTCTATATTATGTAGTTTTATAGGTTTTAATTAATTGGATTCAATTGATTTTTTTTATTTCAAGAATTTTATTTTGGACATTTCAGCTGTAAAATGATAAGATAAAAAATTATAATAAGAATGATTTTGATTCAACATAGTTTGCGTTTTTAAAGAAACTTGCTTACCTTGCTATGTTCAAAAGTTAATTTCAAGGCAGTTATGTTTTGATTTATTACCAGTAATTAATGTTAGTAGAGTTACAGCCATAGTTTCAGCAAAATGTACCTATCCACGTAGACTGTCGTCATCTTTGATAATTTTTATTCACTAACTATAACTATCAAAAACATTTGAATCACAATGTATCGTATCTTTCGTGCGTGCTTACATTATGTTTTGATCTAAAGGATTAAAATTATACAAATATTCGTTGATCGTGAAGTTTGGATTGCAAGCGTATTTTCTAAAATGAAATATATCTGCTTTCGAAATTCGAGTGCTTTTTGGTCTTACGTGTCTAGAGTCCGGTGTCGAGATGCCCTCTGATATACCTCCTTCTTCCTGCTTCTCGCAAATTACCTATGGACATTTTATGCTAAATAGGCATTACTTAGACTTAACTAACTCTTCAGTCTTGGACGTTACACTTAAATAGAAATACTCTAAAACCCGCGTCGAATTATCCATTTTATTTTTAAAAATATATTTAATAAAATCAGCGTGTACTGTTTTGTATGCTATAGCGTGATTCATAATACATTCACACGTCAATAAATCCAATGAAGTATGTTAGCATCGAAAAAACAGTATAATATAGACACATAGATATTTTGGAAATAACCCTAGATTCTCGTAATCAAAGATCTCAACAACATTATAAATAGCTACCGTAAAAACTCCTATGACCTGATAGAATTTGGACAAACTTTTAAGACTGTAGGAAACCACATACACTAATAAATAAATCACATTAAGACACATTGCACGACCAGAAATTACAACATCTAAAGAGAAAGCGAAATGTACACACATTTTTACGAATTATCATCATTAGGTAGGTCTAAGCTATAATTACTTAAGTACTATTAAATTAATCAATTCTAAAAGAAAATCATCACAAACATGTAAATTCATATCTGTAAATCTAATAAACGTTGTATAAGGATCGCACACAATACTTAATTATATATAAAAATATATTGCTCAGGGTTTCAATGGGTACGGTTTATCAAATCAGTACACTATAAATTGCCTGTATTATAATCCTATTAATAAGTCGGTATAAAACACTAAAAGAACTTAAGCTTCCAAAAAAGGTCATCTTTTACTTGATCCTTAATTTTTTGTTCCCACACCGAAACTACTAATCCAGAACAATTATAAAATACGATATACTTACGAAATCAACAAAACAATGAAACTATAAACAGCCAACAATAGTAACGGTTTTGTAAATAAAATAAATATTTTAATTTTGTGTATAAATAAAATATTACAATATTTTAAAATTGCTTAGACTACAATATGCTAAAATGTATACATAAACATTTTTAAAAATTCTTATTGACTAGTGATATGTTTATTTTGATATGTAAGAATTACATTGATATGTATCATCACAACGACTTTTTGACGTTCTTATAATAATTGGGCTCGTCGGCTTAATCCTCCGGCCAGCCGAGGTCTTCGCCCACGAGATCATAAAACCTTTGATTGTGTTGTACGAAGAATTTGCGCAGTTTCGTTACAACTGCAGGATCCACTCTAGGGTGCTTCCGACCTTTAGTTTCCCGCAGGCACTTATCCGTCGTATCGTTGCGTAAGCAATAAAATCCCTTTGTTTCGTTGAAGTAGAAGTTCTTCCTGCCTGTTGTACAACATCGTAACATATTAATTGGGTACTTCAACGCATACTTTTAGAAGCTAAGCAGTGATTGAAGGCATATTTACCAATTTTATGTTCGAGACCGAGAAACTTCTCGATGCGACGAAGTTGCGGGACAGGATCTTCAATCAACTGATCGCCATTAACCACCAAGATTTGCTCCCTTGGGAACACTTCCAGCCAACGATGCAAATATGCGTGATAGAGAGATATTGCGATCGGCCTAAAATAAAAATATTATTAATTATGTAAAAAAAATTAAAGAGATGTTAAATTAACTCAACGCTATACCATTTTTTTATTCAAAAATGAATGATTCAATATGATATTGTCTAATATCGTCTTGGAAAATAGAATGTGCTATAAAGTAACAAATACTTACCGATATGCAACATTGATAGAACCATCCGGTGATATAGCGAGATGTTCAAACGGTTTGGTAGCGTCTGACAGCGGGTGGCCCGGAGATGATAGCGCGGGCGCAGACGGCGTAGCGCGGCTTCGTAGCTGCGTGTAGTCGGAGATCGCGCGAGTCACTGGCTCGCGCACTATCAGCAGTAGGCGGACAGAGGAGTTCATAGCTCGGACACGTTCTGGTACCTAGATATATTGTATAGAATAAATAAACCTTAGAGAATGGTACGTGGACCGTATGTAATTAATTTGTAACATATTCCATAAAATCGGAGAGCTTTGTCTTTTAAAAACTCTACATCGATTCTTAAATGTTCAGGAATCGTTTAAGTACTTATAATCGTAAGCAAGATATCGATTTGGTAATTCATTACGTCGAAACTTAAAGTAACAATAACATTGAAAAACATTTACCTCAGGTGTTACAAAGTAACTCGGACTCTTCTCGATTGTAATTTGCCCTTTAAATGAAAGAGGCATTTTACTTCTATACCATTCGAGACCCAGAGCATAGTTTTCGTCACGATCGAAGAAATGCACTTCCCCTGATGCCTTTTGAACCATTGGGTGGAGATACAACATCTCGAGCAAAGCGCGGGTTCCACATTTGCGCACTCCGATGATAAGTGCCTGCACGAGGAAAATATTTAAAAATATATTTAAATTTCGTAATTAGCTCAAGTGGAGACAACCGCAATGAGTGGGTGTCGAAAAGAGTTGCAGTTGTTATTTTTAAACCGTTTCGTTCGGTGTTTATTTACTCCTTAAAGCAAAATACTAGAATTTTTAGGAGACATAATTTTTAAATTTAGCAAATTTTGTGTTTAAACGCTGAACTTTTGAAGCAAATATTTAATTAAAAGTAGAACCATTTTCTCGGGAATATTTTACGGAACTTGCAACGTAATTAGGGAGAAAGTCAGGTACTCTCTTATAGATATCAGTAGCTATTCCCAGACATGAGCTTAGAAATATATGTGTCAAGAAGTTGATACCTGGGGTAGTCTTCGGGCAGGTCGTGGCGTCCGAGGAGTTTTGATCCGTTTTCTTAAGGCCATAGGGTGGCTTATCGTCCGACTGCCCTCTTGATTTTGTAATATCTTACGACCCTCGCTGGCAGCTGACGCTATACTCGCCGCCTGTGGAAATACACAGCTAGAAATTCTTAGTGCCCTAGTTAAAAATATTTACTTTCGTAAACATTTTTCAAATAAGTTCTTGCATTGTAAATTATATAAAGAAGTGTTTAGACCATTATAGAAGAATATAAAAGGTACCGGGCTTGTATTATATTCGTTCTATAATAATAAAAATAAAATGAAAAAGCAAATTCAAAACTCGTCTGCGCCAAACCGATTTGAATAAGAATTTTTTCCGCTCACGCCATAGAACCGTTCGTAAAATTTTTGCATTAAAAATTAATTTTTCAGCGTTACTGCCGGCAGAAGTTGAAAAAGTTTAACCAAGAGGAAACAAGTTATTTGTAACTCGTGCGAGGATAAAAGCTTCTAGTTAATAACTGTGTGAAAGTTTTCCTTCGAAGAATCTTAGAAGTAGTTGTGAATACAGAACTAACTATACTATTATTAGCCGATGTTTGCTAATAAGTCTGCAAAGCATACGTTTAAACGTGTTTATACTGGCAACGTTTAACTATATCAGATAAAAATTTTCTTGGTAATAGTACCATCTTAAAAGAATTAGATAATTCTTATGTAAAAAACCTTTAGAAGTGCCGATAATCACAGGATAATACACTTTTTCTATTTTTATTAATCTAGTAGTTAACGAAGTTGTGAATCTCAATCCTCAATCCAGGAAAACGACAATTGCAAATCAATGCTACAATCAAATAAATAATCCATTCTGTGAAATGTGTTCTTCAAATATCAAAGCGTTGAATAGACAGGGTGTCGAGATAAAAATCCTTGCGGTTCTGGGTCAGCTCTATTATTCTTCCGATTGAGTCCGCTTTGTGCTTGCAACATTTCTGCACCACTTATTCGAGCACTCCACAAATGTGTCGAGACTTGAGGGTCCTTGTAAAACTTAACCGGCATAATTGAAAGGGTGATTGTACGTGTGTATTCTAAAAAGAGGACACTTTTTCATAGTTCCTTGGAGACTGTGTTTTATTACAATGCTAAATTATAATTAATTTAAGTCAAATAGAACGATGTTTTATTATGAGACTGAGATGAGTTGTATTGTTAAGTCTTTTACAAACTTGGGTAACTTTTGCCTGAGTTTTCTGATTTTAATTTAAATGTCTCGATGTTTATTTAAGTCTTGTCTTTATTTTTATAGAATAGTTTCTTTTGTTTACGTGTAAATGATCTATTAAGATATGAATTATTCAATATTCATTTAGCTTTCTTACTAGTGTAAATCAATAGGTATAAAACTTGCCTTTGACTTTTTTACTATAACAAAAATAACATAAAACGCGTACAATTGGCAATATCTATCATTGTACAAAATACGATTTCCATATAAAAACTTTCCATCTGATTGTACGCATAGCCAAAGATTTATTACCTAACTTCTTGTATCGCTATATTACTACCGTACATATCGTAAAACAACTCTAACTTGAAGCCTGAACGAAGAGGCTATAAACTGATACGGCTGCCATACACTGATTTTGACTTCAAGCAAAAATAAACCCGTAAAAGATTTTATTACGAATTAGATTAGCTTATTTTATATCGTGAGTCAGAGCTGATGCTATCTGAATAGCAAGAATTTAATTATTCTCCAACGTCATTGTGGTCGTTTTGGGCTTGGCAAACGACATACGTGAAATCTATATTAAAAGTGCCTATCCTATTCGTTTTGCACGTGTCTCTTGTAGCGAATAATGACATGAAGGTATAACACAATTAAAACAAAACGAAGATTTTTTGACAAAACTTTAGTCGCATAAACGCTCGTAATATGTGCGTATAAGGTATGAAAAAATATGAAATGTTGTATGTATGTAATAACGTAAGGACCGATGCAAAAGGTTATCCATCTAATTTGGCCGTAAACGAGCTCGGAAAAACTCAAGAAAATATACAACTCAACTTTCGAGTGCTTTTGCGCTTTCTTTCATATGGATACTTTACACAAAATTGTTAGAATAGCTAGGCGGTAAATAACACCTTAAAAATAAAACCTATAAAAATCTTATCTTCTTAATATATAATATAAATCTCGTGTCACAATGTTTGTCCTCAATGGACTCCTAAACCACTTAACCGATTATAATAAAATTCGCACACCATGTGCAGTTCGATCCAACTTGAGAGATAGGATAGTTTTTATGAAAAAAAACGTAAACATGTAGGTACCACGGGCGAAGCCGGGGCGAAAAGCTAGTTATACTATAAAATCATTACATAGTATAAAACAAAGTCGCTTTCTCTGTCCCTATGTCCCTTTGTATGCTTAAATCTTTAAAACTACGCAACGGATTTTGATGCGGTTTTTTTTAATAGAGAGAGTGATTCAACAGGAAGGTTTTAGTATATAATTTATTAGGTTTTAGCCAAAGCGGGCGAAGCCGCGGGCGGTAAGCTAGTTGAAATATATACCATGAACTGTAAGCGTTCCATACCTATAAATTTAATTTTTAAATTACTTCAGAAGGGCTGCATTATGAAAAAGTTAATGGGACTATTAAATTGTTTCGTGTACTTACTGAGATTACGGTTTACGACTTATCATAAATTTATGGCGTAATTACTCTTATTACTTTATTTTTTATAGTATTCTTGACATCTGGTATTTTTTTACTTTTATTAATTTTTTAAATTAAAAAGTATAACGAGATGAAATATCTTGAAATTGTGTATTATACATTTTAGTGAAAACTCTTAATCATGTAATTAGGTAATGATTGATTCAAAAGTATTGAATTTCTTGATACCAAACAAAACTTTATTAAGGGCTTGGTCTAGTAGTGCAAACAAATGCATCCTGTCATCCTATATGTAAATAATACAAATGTACTAAGGGAAAGTTGCTCCACTTAATTTTTAAAAATTAAATCATTCGTATGCATAATTTAATATTCGTAATAAGTACCAAAAATGACAATTTGAAACAATTTTCGTGAAAATTACACCGGGTGATTTTTTTTATCAGTACACAAAATTTGCGAATACGTTCTATTGATATCTTCAACTTCATGTTTATATATAACTGATCAACTTTTACAAAGAAATTTGGACGAAATATAAAAAAAAAATAAGCTTAGGTCGAAAAAAATGCATAACTCTATACATTTTTTTCGACCTAAGTTTCTTAGTGAAAGTTGTTCAGTTTAACTAATAAAACGGATAAACAAATTTTGTATATAATAAAAAAAAATGTAATGTTTGTGTTAAAAAATTATAAAATAGAAAAATACGCAAATGAAAACAAAAGATATTTATTTCTGACTAGCTTCCGCCCGCGACTCCGTCCGCGCGGATGTCGGTCTTCGCGTGGATGGTTTATTTCTCCATTTTGAACTGGGAAGACGTTTCTCACTAAATTAATATTAGACGATCACTCTCGCTCGCCACACTGGACACGTCCGCTCGCATCAAAATTCATAAATTATATGCATCGCGCGGAACGCCGTCCTTATATAGGAGTCGAGGAGGCGTGGTGTCGTGCGGCCCGCGTGTGCCGCAAACGGTTCAAGCCAAATCCGACTTTTGGCGCTACAGGTTACATCGCTGAATCCACTGCGGGTAACGCAACGTGTGTTCGCGGTTCTACAGAACAACGTCTATGGATAAAACTGAAAAATTAAGATTTATTTTTTTCCTCGTATTTTTCCAGGATAAAAAGTATTCCATTTTATGCCCAGGATAATAAGGTATAATTATACCAAGTTTCATTAAAATCGAACCATTAGTTTTCACGTGATGCCTTCACATACAGACAGACAGACAGACAAAAATTTTTTTAATCACATATTTGTGTTTGGTATCGATCCAGTAACACTGCTATTTATTTTTTAAATATTTTCAAAGTACAGAATTGACCCTTCTACAGATTTATTATATTATGTATAATATATAGATTTATATTGATAAACCTAATAAATCTTTTGCTAGCATTCTGATGCTTTATCGGTTGCACTGGATTTTTCTCTTTTTTTTTTTCAATCGCTTGAATGATATAGGATGGGTTCTTGATGGGCATCGAATGCTGAAGTCTCGAATCAATCAATTCTGACAGTAGGCAATTTATGTAAAATCTTGATAATGGTCCATCATTTTATTTTGCCTAAACGTTACTTTTTTATATATTCTATTTTTAACGAATGATTCACTCCAGTCCAAACAGCAAATAAGCAGACTTCTGCTTCTGCAACGTTTAGTTGTCCCTGAATTTGGAAAAAATAGTCATGATTCTTATCTATGACAAAAGTGTTATTTTTTTGCATTGTATTTCAAATATTAAATTTTTTATTTTTAACCGCATCTTCCGCATTCATGTCTTTTGCCGGAATTAGACATTTAACTTCTACTAGTCCCATTTTCCCTTCTTGATATGGGAGTGTATAAAGTAAATTTTTTAGATATTTCTCGTTATACTTTTAAAAAGTTATTATTGTCATTTTGCTCATTAGGTAAAGTAATTTCGATATCAGTTTTAAGTTTTTTGATACCTGCAATAATAACGTCATAATCGCCTGCACATACTTATCGATTACACCCTGTATACAATCCACCATCCACATTCATAATGTTTTCCTGTCCTCCTCTCCTTTACGCTGTTCACCGATACATTTTAAATGAGTAAATCTGCTACCACTGAAGGATGTTTCATTGTGATCAGCAAATTTTCACCACTGTTGTCGATTATTTGTTTTTCATTTTTAATCAGCAATTGGGAATCATCAGTTTTGTTTTTTGCAGATTGGTGATGTACCCTAACAATACGTCGAAAAGGGAAAGCATCAACGAATTATCGTTTTCGTCCTCTTTTTTTATTCTGTGCGTCTCTGTTACTTGTGTTTGTTTAGTTCTCAACACCCATTGAATATTCTATGTTATTGTGATCTTCCATTACATCTGAGTTTTGATGATGTGATGATAATCCATTCGTTTTAATATTGGTACTTAGAGTTAGTGGACTAAACTAGAAATGGTGGATTTGTCAGCGCGTCTGTAAGATCAAAATATAAAATCAACATCCTGTATTTAAGTTACAAAATTAATAATCAAACAACATGCCGCTACGTTTAAAATGACTAGAAGAAAAAATTAAAACACCTCGACATATTTGGAATTTTGGAGTAAACAAATCATTTTCCCCGTATGTCCCAAGTTCAAGTTCTCAATACAAGTTTATATTATATTTCGTATTTCTCAAACGAAAAATAAACATTTTTGGAACTTCAAAAAAAAATTATATTATTATAAGAAAATTTATGAGCTTACTTTAGTTTTAACTAGCGACCCGCCCATGCTTCGCATGGGTGCAATGGCGCGGCCGCGGCGGCCGGCCGGTACCGCCGCAAACGCTACGTCCCGCAATGGAGAATGTTACTAGGTATGCCAAATCCCTTGAAATTGTGTCTCAGTAAAGCCTGTCTGTATACAAATACACTAGTTTTTGTCGTAGTCAAAAATACCAAGTAGTTTTGATTTTATACACATTCAAAGTTTCGAAAAATATCGAGTCCTGCTAATAGTCACGTGACCGCTTGTGACGTCACGTCACAACGCGCCGCGCGGCCGCGCCCCCGCGCTTTGTATCAAATCGGCAGCGCTGTAGTAGCTTGCGCAGTATTTTGATGGGTTTTCGTCCGCGAATTACGTTAATAGTCCAATAATAGTAATTATTATTCGTTTAATAAAATAACAGTCATGTTTGATTTATTTACACCTTTAGGTTTTAGGTTTACTTGCACTCCCTTACTTTTTTTTATATTTATAAACACTGATCATCATTATTTCTAAAACTTAATGGATTTTCTATTGCTATATCATCTTCATAGCTAGCAACAAATGTCTCTTCTGGTTTTTTTCTACCGCCAAAGTTTCATCTTTATTTAATAGATTCTCAAAATATTCTATACGATAACGTTTTTGCACTGCTGATCTCTGAGGTTTATCTTCCTTTTCCTGTTGACATTTGAATTTGTGTGGAACTATACCCTGTTTTTGTTTAATTCTTCCCCCGACCAACTTATATTAATTAGTAGAGTTCTACATATCATTCTCAACTTAAAACAAGAAAAAATCTTATTAGCCATCTACCTACACCTAGCCCATACAAGCAGAGCAGAAGCACAGTATAGATTAAAACTTGCATAGAAAACAAAGGATAACGCAAAACAGCTGCAATGTTCTCAAAATATTATAATATTATGTAGTACTATGTAAGAACACGGAAAATTCTGACACCAAAGGTTTTGCATCTCTGACCATTTTTTGTTTACGTCCTTTGGAACTATAAAAAACAACTTATCCGGCGAATTGGTTTTTTATACATTTAGGAACACATGATTTTCTGGTATTTGGATTGG
>CAJQZM010013768.1:0-29497 GCA_907164665.1 Colias nastes
CTTGCCCCGCTATGCCCCGTGGCCCCGCTATGCCCCCCCCTCCCCTAGAACATGAACTGTATCAGGTCAACTAGATCGCCACGTTTTAATTCAAGCACACTACGATTCATGATTCATATTATGTGCACCTAACGCTCGCTATACATAATATCTCTAATATAAATGAGCTAGTTTCAACAAAGTACTCTATTACCAGATGTGGTGGGCAGTATGTTGCGTGGCGGTGGTCGTCGGCAGCGTGTACGCAGACGCCGCGCCGGCTTCTAGCGAACTCTCCCATTCCATTGACTGGACTCAGTTGGAACCTGCTCCTGATGATGTAAGTTGTTAATTTTTTTTTTCTATTAAAATTATCATTACATTATTATCAAATTATACAGTCAAAATTTCACCAAAAAGCATTTGATACAAACATATTATTTACTCTATATAAGCAATCATAATTTAAAATTTATGTACGAAATTATGTGTTCCTGGAAGTTGACTAATAGAATAGGTAATTAATTTAAGAAAATGCTTAATCATTATTCACAAGAAAATGTTTGTATAATTTGTTCAAACTGTTAAAAGATTACTTGTTGTATCCAAGAAGCTTATATCTAATACACTGGAGATTGCACTATGACCATTAACTTGTCACAAGAAAATATAACCTTGAATGACGTCAGTGTTGTTTTTTGTCTCTTTCTGTGGGTGACCACACTGGTTTGTATATTCAGGATTTTTCGAAATAGAAAAAACTAAAAATCATGGTCTATAAATAATAACGACATATATTTTTAACAGTATTTATATTATAATATTACTGGTCAACTTACATGAATAATTATCATCTTTATAGGTACATACCATTTTAATTGGTAGAGAATGATAGTTTTAAATAACGCTTGATAACTTTTGATCTCATACTACGATTTAATTAAAATGAGTGCTACATACATTACTAGTTACATGCCTAAAAACATTTTCAGATTATATAGGTACTTTGTAAATACTTTTGTTATTTTAGTATAAATATTCAGTGAAATATAATGGTTTCATGGTGGTTAATTATAATATAATTAAAATTACTTTATCCACAGTTGAGACGCAGTAACAAGAATGTGGTAAATAAAAAGGTATAGCACTTTTCAAAAGGTATTTTTTTTCTGGACCGTAATCCTCAGGCTTAAAATGCAAACTGCATATTCTGGCATGTTGATAAATTTTACCCTTGATAGGCACTATGGACAGCCATTTATTTCTTTTTATTTCATTTTTTGGAAAGCTGAAATAAGTAAAACAAAAAAAATTTGGTAAGTTAAAAGAACTATTAATTTCTATGTTAAAGAAGAACAAACATAAAACCACATGTGAGTGCAATATCGATGTCGTGCGTTGTTTCATTACTAGTATAAAAATCTTTGAAATGGTGTTCTAAATGTTCATCATAATTTTGTTAACTATTAGTCTATTACAATATTTTCTCTTCGCTATCCGTAAAAACTCGTCATCATGGTTACCTTACTTGTTAAATTGGTTTATTGAAAAATGATGAAATTATTAGGAAAAGAAGATAGATAGAAGATATTTAGCATGATTGATTACTAAAATGATGATAAAATTGACGATTTTTGCCATGAAAATGATTCTAAACAGGTAAATGCATGAGTATTGAGGAATATTGTAAATAGCGTAAATATACACTTGCCTGTGAAATTTTATGCCAGAATTTGGTGTCCAAAAACTTCTGCAATTTTTCACAATGCAATACATTATTTATATTCGGAAAATATTTATTAAATACGCAACAATATTAACTTAAATATTCGAAGCGACGCAATTTTTTTGACACTTATGCCATATTGTCAAAGTGAGAGTTGCTACAATTTTATTATGGTAACTACCCATAATCAGGAAGTATCGCTTTTTAATAATTGGTTCAGATACTTATTTTATTTAGCATAAATAATAATTGTCTCATCCAACAATGCTTCTGAATGACGTTGTTGGCAATTTATCAACAAACTCATGTACAAATACTAACCTTTTGCACAGAATATTACAGCATACATAGTAGCCTTGGGAAAACTTCGTATTAACAGTGGCAATACCAAGTTAGGTGTGAAAGTGATAAAACACAACATTTTTCTTGTTACACGTCAAATGTTCATACCGAAATCTCCAGTGTATAAGATATAAGCTTCTTGGTTGTATCAAAAGAAAAAGACGATCTCATAACTGAAAGCAGGTTTCATACAACATTAAAGTTCAAAATGTATGAAGCAATAAGAACAAATGTTGCCTTGTCTCGTGAATAACAATCGCGAAAGGAACACGTACGTTGAGCATACCTACTTATTTGTTATAAAATCCAGAGCTGTAAAGAACTCAATTTATTATCTCACGTGCAAATTTCATGATCTAGACACCGCATATTCTGACGTTCGTGTTTGCGTTATGACACTTTAGCATCGGTTTCTGTCGGAGGAGCTTTAATTTGTCATACGTTATTTTCACGTTATAAATCTTTATAAAGTTTTAAAACCGAATAAAAAGAAAATGCTCCTTTTCTAAGTTTTTAAATTTAATATGGTGAAATGATATTAACGCTTCACGTTATTAATATGATAAAGATTATTCTAATAATAAATAACTTATCATATAGAAAAATTTTATTGAAATGTTTTTCACTTTTCGTTTATGGATAGGCTGTTTATTTATTAGCAACATATATTATCTTTCAAGAGTTACTTTAAAAGTCCTGGATAAAAAATACTGTTTTCGTAAAGTTTTTAAATAACACTGGAATAATGACTGCACAGGAAAGCATCGAATACGCGGTGTCACCGGGAGGGCGCTATCCCGCCGCGCCCTGGCTCTACTTGCTCGCTGACGTCTCCCGAGATTCACAGGTAATTTTATTAGTTTTCCACTCGGAAAAATATCTTTATTCGTGAAATTTATGTCTTAAATTATAGCGGCGTTCGACAGTCCAGAGATAAAATTGAAAGATTAAGCGGCAAAAAGATTTCTGATAAAACGTTTTCGCTTGTAGGTACGAATTATTCGTTCTGCATGAAATCGACGGGATTAAATTTCAAAGTTAACCTGTTAATGTCCATCAAGTTTGTTTTAATAAGCTCTTTGTATTATTTTCATTTATTTTGTTAAATTGAAACAGGGCCTTTGTAATTACTTCGGCAAATTATATATAGAGGGAACATGATTGTCACTTTCGCTATTACCTTAATTGCCAGGACCATTGGCCCGGAAAATAGTTAATTGTACGTATTTGTTGTTGTTTAAACAAGGTTTTTTTGAAAATGATATGAATTTATTATGTCTTTTTCATTATCATTATAAGTTTAGTTTTATTAACGTTAATCTTTACCCCAATATATTGATTTAAGTTTTATGGGCTTTCCCAGTCTTTGATCTTGTGTCTTATCTATTTCTTGCATTAAAAGTAAAGTAAAAATATCAAGAGTAAGTTAAATGTGTGAAGGTGCCAGTTAAAGAGAAGATGGCGCGATCACGGCGATCTCATATTTCCGTAAACCCAGCGGTCGAACTTTTGCAACGAGGTGCATACAACAACTACATGGAAAGGCTAGCACATGATAACCGTGACTTCTTAAACTGTATTGGAAAGAGAGGTCAGCAAAAAACACAATTATCCATTCAATAAGTAAAATACAATTTTATTACAACGTAGATTGGTTTAGATACTTAGATAATTAGATTTAACAACATCGCTCAGTACCTAACCATAACATTCATTTGCTAAGAGCTGAAAGTAGTCTAGCTTTAGTAGAATAGATCGGCTAAATTTACATTGCATGTAACTATTTATCATATACTTAACAATTTTTTAATGTACAAGTAATCTCTTTAAGAGGCAGTCTTTTAATTTATTATTTATTTTCATAGATCCGTGGAGCAACGCTGATTGCAAGATGAAGGCCTAAGTTTTAGGAAGGAATCGCCGTTCCATTGCCGTCCACACCTAGAGCCAAAGCGAAGTTTTCTTTTAAATATTTAAAAATATGTAATAATTCATTGCAAGTACAAAATTACTATGACAATTATGTAAATATTCATACATGTAGTATTTATTAAAGACTATTAAATGTGAAGGTTGTTTTATTTATCCCTTGCCATATACATTATACGAAATACTAATATGAAAATAGGCAGAAACCTTTATAATTTTCCATCGTATTACGTCAATCTGCAGACGTAGACTTTGCCACATATATGGGCACACATAATTCGAGCAAGTCAATTGCACTGTTTGATCGGCTTGCTCTCGTATAAATGTTTGCGTACCTAATGCGTGTGCCTGGCGCGAAGGAGGAGAATGGCCGCATCAAGCGACGGATGCCCTCGCTGTCCATCGACCTGCCCATGTCCGTGCTGCGACAGAAGCTGAGCCTCGAAAAGGACAGGAAGGTCCACGCTCTGCGAGCGGCCGCTAACAGAAACTTCCTCAATGACATCGGAAAACGAGGTAGCTTATCCCAATCCACATACTTTATCATTCTTTTTATATTTACATAAACATGTATAAATACAAACACGGAAACCTATAAAGCTATGATACGTGAGTAAGAATTACACACGCGACGTGTCTTTGTGCATAAATAAAGACGAAATATTGCACGCATTGGTCTGATAAATTTGTGTCATACAATGAGAGTAAAATATATTGTGTTTGTAAAAGCTTTTATTTATATCATATCATATCAAGATATAACGTTTATATAAGTTCGTTTCTTTTATTGGAACGTGAATGACTAACATTGTTTTGTTATTACAGGTTTTCTGTGGAGCTCTGCGGTAAATACGGATACTTATTAGGAACGCGATCGTTAATGAACTAACTAATTTTAATCGATTGCCTCATCTAAAACTTAATACTCGTATTTTATTGAAGACATGATTATTTTTCCCTAATTAATATCATATTTTATTCTTGAAGAGTTGTACTAACTTATGATAGCTTAAGCGAATGTTTAAAAGCTTAAATGAAATTATGTACCTTTGCTATATTATTAAGCTATATGCTAGTTATTAATATGAGATTAGAGACTTATTGTAGTAAGATTAATTTTAAATCTAGTCATTTTCATGTATTTATTTCTAATCTTTCCTGTTTATTGTAACTTTAAATAGAATATAATATTATGTAGTTATCTAATAACTAGAGTTTTATTGTATCATGTAGGTATGTTTCTAGTTGAAGAAATATTGTAAAATTTTAATTATGCTTTGAGATATTGTTGAGTGAAAATAAACTTTGTTGGAATGAATAATTGTTTTACTTTCTATTATTATACTCACAGATCTATTACGTATTTTACACAAACGAACTGCCTTACTTTGTTTCTTTTTGCTTTGAAAATATAGGTACCCTGTAATTTAACAAAATTAAATCTATTAAATAAGGGCTCCTTTAAAGTAGTGTAGTTATGGTAAAAATCTTAATATATATAAATCTCGTGTCACAATGTTTGTCCTCAATGGACTCCTAAACCACTTAACCGATCATAATAAAATTCGCACACCATGTGCAGTTCGATCCAACTTGAGAGATAGGATAGTTTAAACATGTAGGTACCACGGGCGAAGCCGGGGCGGACCGCTAGTTATATAATAAATAAATACATAAGTAGAGACAAACATACAACCTCCTCCTTTTGTGTTTTTGGAAGTCGGTTAAAAATCATTTTCTTCATACGGTTGCATCTAGATCTGTATCTTGCAAGCCTTCCTAAAATAGCTGAGTATTATGGAAAAAACATAAAATTATATTTATTAAACTTCAAAAATTAAGAGGTACCTACTTCACAAAAACTGTTTAATAGAAAAAAATATATACAGTAATTTGTTTCATGGCAATAAGAACTTCATTATATATTTCCCAATTTAATAATTTTGCATTTGGCTAAACAACCTTGTGATTAATACCATCCAGTCGATGTTCTTGTTGATATTATAAGAGCAAGACAAACATAATTTTATACACAAATAACTTTATGAGGCGACTTTCTCATCGCGTCCAATGTTACTAATATATTTGATATCGAAAATAATCTTAAAATATCTATTATATATTTACATGGTAGCTTTAGTATTTATATAGTACATATAGTTTTCGAATTAGTGGTGTATTTTACAGTTTATATAGTATACTAGCTTTCCGCCCACGGCTTCGCCCGCTTTATCTAAAACTTAATAAATTATATACTAAAAACTTTCTCGAGGTTCACTCTATCTATTAAAAATACTGCATCAAAATCCGTTGTGTACTTTTAAAGATTTAACCATACATAGGGATAGAGAAAGCGAATTTGTTTTATACTATAGCTATGTAGTGATTAGAAATGTATAACTTCTTGCTATTTTCTAACCCGAGAGACAGTTTACTAGTTATTTTAAGGATATATTGTCTCTTCTCTCTCCTCTCACTCCAACGAATTGCTTAGTAGAATTACCATCAGATAGAGATTGGCGTGCGCACGCAAAGTCCACTTAATTAGCTATATCAATTATTCAGACCATATTTTTTTACGACTTCCAATGTAGTGACTGCTATATATAGCGTAACATCAACAACTATATCTATTATAGTTCTTTCATTCTGCTTGTTTATTTATATTGGTACATTGGGAATCACAGATGTAGCAGATGTTGACAGGCTATATTTTGCATGATGTACATATTTTATGTCTTCTATAAATATTTATCGTACTGATGCACATGCATTCTCTTAATTGGTGATAAAATGGTTTGGAACTTGTACAGAGGCTGGCAGGACTCCGGGAGGGTCGCGCACGGCCCAAGCGCAAAATGCCTTCGCTGTCCATCAACAACCCTATGGAGGTTCTTCGGCAGCGGCTGTTGCTGGAGGTTGCACGTAAGCAAATGCGTGAAGCCAGCCAGAGACAAGCGGTCGCGAATAGGGTCTTCCTGCAGAATGTAGGCAAACGAGGTAAATGAATATAACTAACTACTAAAAAACACGATGACATTTTTCTTCTATAAGTACAATAAAAAAAAATATTATCATTATTTTACACTGTGGTAGATTTCTTAGATTTTGGAAAAAACTAGCTGTAAAAATATATATTTCGCTACGTTGGCCTGTTAAAATGTTTGAAATTGAACTTGGAACGTCCGACATCAAAGATAATCGAAAAACATTATCAAAGATATTTATCAAAGGTTTTAGCTGTCGCAAGCAATAGAGTGGCTTTCTGCCATGTTTTCTTAAAAGTCATTTCAAGACATTGATAGTATAAAATACATAGTAAGTATCAAGTAATTGTATCAAAAAATTTAGGTAGAGAAGTGTGTATAAATGTGATTCATTTAATTATTAAGGTTTAAAAAATGATAATTAAAACTTTAAAGAAGTGTCATAAACTGTCATCTGCATTTTTAAGTGATGTGGATAATTGCATTAAAATATACAACGAGGGTTAAATTGTGATAGTACAATGCAAATGTTTGATTGTCAACTGTATTTTCGTCGAGTACTTTAATTTCATTACATTGAGTTGAGTGTGTGTTAATTTTGAATTTATTTAACTTTTTACGAATTTGTATTTGTGTTTTGCATAAAATATTTTTACCAATATATTGTATATTTTAATTTATTTTGTTTTTCATGCAGGTATCTGGGCGAACTCAATTTCATCTCGCTATGACAACTAAAGGATGCTATTGACCCTTTTCTCTTGTTTTCAAAGCTATCTCCAATTTCAACAACATACGATTGATAATAGTCTGAATTTCGTATTTTTGTTCACGTTTATTAATCATAAAATTATTGAAAATATAGTTAAACGTATTGAAATAAAAATATCTATGTAAAATAGCAGATAAATGCTTCAAAATATTGTATAATATTCTTAATTGGTTGTTTTTGGTTTACATTTTTTGATTATGCTGTTAATGTCTCATTGTATAATAATTGAATTAAATTTTGTTTGTATTATATTGTTTTTAAAAATGTTTAAGGTGGTATGTTAACCAGCTCAACATAACACCGGTATTGTAATGTTTGTCTTTTTTAATACCGTTTTAAATTGCTACGACTATCTGTGCCAAAGAGTTTTATTTAATATATTTTTCTTTAATTATAAGTGATAGTTATTATTATATAATATAGTTGTGATTTGCAACTATCTCCTAATTAGAATGAATTTCGTTTATAGATAAGTACAGAGTAGCTGTTACATGTATATTTTTTACTCTAAATATGATCTCTATAATTAGCTTATTAAAGTAGAAAAATTATAATAGTCTTTAATAAATTGAATTGCGTTCAATAAAAACGTTAAATTGTTGCTTTGTTTTCATTTATCATTTCTGAAAAGAAGCTGAGTTTCCTAATCCTAAATAACAATACAAACAAAGATTTATGTTGCGTATATGAAAATTTACTCATACATGATGTTTTCATCAGTAAAAGGGCATTGTTTGAATTACTTTCAATGTCACGGTCCGACTGAAATTTAATTCGTAGTATAAAAAGATATTTTTATCCATTACTTACCCTTGTAATGGCTTCACAAATTATGGCCCGCCCTGCCTCGTATTGCCACTTTACCTTCATAATGTGTGGTTATCTTTATCACGAGCTATTATCAGATAGTAAATGATAATATATTATTCAATAGAGCCTTAAAGGACCTCAACATTATTTTCATCAATAAGGTACACTTGTTAGATATATTAATTGTAAGACATTTTACAAATAAGTGTTTTTATTCGCTTGGAAAGGAAATTTAACATAATTATTTTATTTTGATTAACTATCTTTATCAACTCTGCTTTAAATGAATACTTTTATAGTTTAGATAAAATATAATTGCACTGCAATAACAATTCTGGAGGGAGCGAGGTCCGAGGCAGAAACAACAAAAAGAACGGTGTGAGAGTTCAGACTATACAAAGAAGTATGTAGTATAATTTTCATAAATCACATTAAGTAGTATTATTATATCTTTATAATGATGAACCGATGATGTTCCGATAATCTTCGGTTTCGCCCCGATTTTGCCTCAAAGCTGTCAAAGTGAAGATAGTCCATTTAACACCCCTTAAAGGCAGTCTGTGACCAATTTATCTGAAACTATATGTATTTGATTTTCCGTAGTGCACTTTGATCCTCAATTCAAAATGGTTTCTATAATCTAATATATCGAAATTAAATTATCAATATTTTGTGTTAAAGGATTTTCTGAGATTTTCATTTAATAGATGTAAAAATTATTAATAACATATTTGCATTATAACAAGATTATAATATATTCGCTCGTTTGGTCTAAATGCACCGAGACGTATGTAGAGCCGTTGGTTTTTGAGCGACGATCCCAAAAACTAAGGAAGTTTCTCAATTCGAAGCGCATTTTTTAATTTCTCAATACACTAATCGATACCTGATAATTCATGCATATTTTCTTAAAACTCGATATTTGAATACGCGATTATGAATATCGTTTGAATTCAACAAAAAACTATAATGCTGTACCGGCACTGAATCTTTGGTATACAGTCGAGTTTTTTGATATTAATGAATAAATAATAAAAAAAAGCTTTACATGTGAACCATTGTATAGAAACATAGCAACATAGGTATATTAAGTTGAATATGAAGGTCGTCCGTGTATCAAACTCCTGACACCCAACTCTTGATTTGATAAATAGGAATATTACTTACACAAACAATGTGTTCACGTAACATTGTGAATACATTTACAGGCGAATGTTCATGTCTGTCTTTAGCTCTATATAAATGTCATTTATTTTGACTCCTATAACAATTAAAATATCTGTAGGTATATTGCTCAAAGGTATTTATAGAGCATTTATTATGTTTAATGATGATGAGGTTTTCTTTACAAGTTTAGAAAATTTTAAATCATAGGTATAGAGTTAATCTAATAGTAGGAGTGTTCAACAGAGAATTTGATCATGAGCTACGTCACCGCATATAAGGCTCATAGTGATTACATATTGTTTACATATTGTGCTACGTAGAGTTAATGCTATCATTGCGTGGACTCAGAAAAAATGTATGTAATGTATTACGTATTTATAAGTAAAAATACATTATAATTTCAGTTGCTATATACCTAGGTATATTAAGAGTGCACAAATATCCTAAAATCAAATTAATTACCCCAAATTAGTAAATTTTCACATCTACCTATTTCGTCGTGCTGACATCCGTTCTTTTTCTCTCGTTTTACACTTTTTCCATTCAATCAATAGCCTAAGGCATTAAGAAAATAGATTAACAATTGGATTAGAGTTTCGGTTCTATACAACTTGAAGCAATAAGAACCATCCAATGATTGGATTCTGTACTTTATAATAGTTCACGTTGAGATCGGTGCCTAGTGAAATTAGAATAAATCTTTTGTGGCCTAAGAAAAGCATTCCTTTGATAATATTAATTGGATCTTTTAAGCCTTTTAGCTCATATTGAAGTATAATTTTTTTCGAAATTAGTATTACGAGCTTTAAAAAGGAGTTTAATGAATATTGTAATAAATAAAATAAATCTGTGATTATCATGTGGGTACTGGGTACCCAATATGAAAAAGCTTTTTTAGAAAACTATCATTTTGTATTTTTGTTTTAAACTAGATTTCAAGTTCCTATACCCATCGTCATGTAGCTTGACAATATCATAAAATGTTCTGTTCTCGTTAACTAAACACAATGTGTGCCCACAAAGGAACCTCCTCTCTTTTTGTTAAATAATACGTACGGTAGAAATCTTTATATAGACCTGCTGATTGAAAATAGACAGGATTATTTTCATCAAATAGCATTGATATGAAAGATGTTTTTCCTCTGCTGACTTAGTCTGAGATACAGCATCTAGAGACGGCAATTAAAGGCGATTTAATTTAAGCGGCACGCTGCCAGAGCCACATGATTTCATTACCCATTCCTCGACACGTTTCGGTACTGAGGTAGCCTTTTCATTACAAATCAATTAAAAAGCTTTTAAATATAAAACTGAAATAGCAAATTGTAACATTAATTTCATCAGAGTGCAGGAAGAACAAGAATTGGGTCTGTTAAGATGAACTAGATTATTATTGATGTCATATAATTTTATAGGTATTGATAAAAAATGTGTAACCATTATGTGTTCGTACAATTAAGAATATTACAAACAATTAGGTAGGTAGGTAAACTAACATAATATCCAGTAAGGTATTTTACCGAATATTAAATTTGCAAAAATTTATGGCCTCATTTGCTGTGGGAGTGCCGCATCTGTAGCAATTTGCCGACTACGACATAAAGAAGAAAGAAAGAAAGTACAGCAATACACAGCACTTTAATCCGTATTTTTTACATCTGATACCTATACCGATATAATATTATGCTTGACTTGACTATGCTATGTATAGTCTATGGTAGAGCACGAGTAGAACATTATCCCAAACGCTTCGCATTATGAGGGTGGATAGTGTTACGGCTATAACATTAGATACACGACAAGAAAGGTGATGATGAAAATGTATAAATTATCTACATTCATCTGTTCAGAAAACTCAATCAACTCAATATTTTATGACGAATTGATTGGACAAAATTTTATTTAAAAGTACTCCAAATTCCAATATATTTAGTTCCCAGGTGTAGCTCCCTACATTTAAGATTATTCACAAAGAGTCTTTAACCAATACATTTAATTAAAGTCGAACAAAAAGTGAAACAGACCAAATCTTGGAGTCTTAAGTAAATACACCCGTAACACAAGATACGTTATTATTGCAATTATAACTTCGGCATTTACAAAATATTTCTGGACATTCCAGTTTGCTTTGTTAACTTTTCTCATTGATGTGGAGAAACGAACTTTTTGAACTGAATTTCTTTGTACAGAGAGGAAATATTTCTGTGCTCGTAGAATTATGAAATGACCTTCTATTTAGTGCTGAAAATTATCGCAGACATTTAAATTCTAACAAAACTTTTATCTGCATTTAGACTAATAAATCTGCCTCAACACTTTTGTGCTCATGATTTATATTATAAGAGTAAGGAGTCGTAGTGAGTTTGTATTTACACATGAAATAGCAGCTTCTTTACTAACCTTAATTAGCCTTTACCACCACATATTAAATTACCTTAGGCATATATTAACACGCAGAATATAGATTTAACTTGGAAGTTAACTAGCCAGTTAGATAGCTGGTCACTTATTATAACGCATAATAAAATATTATTATCGAAAAGATGTAGGCAGTAGGTGTTAGCAACTATGTCTATGTATAATATTCCATGCTGCTCTTTCCATATCTCATTTTACAATCGTTCCCTAAGCTTTTCATTCCTTTACTCATGAATGCTTACCAATACAAATCTAAATATGGATGAGAAATTGAACTCTTTCTTAGGGTTAACGGAAGCAAACACTGGCAATATTAAAAAATATACAATAAGGCGTAAACTGAAATATGATACTTATGTTATACAATACTTAAACCTTAAATTAAAATATCCTATTTTAAAATATCAAGCTGAAGAGATGGTTTGTTTATATGTGCCAATCTCATGAACTACTGGTCCTGGTGGAAAAGTGATACTCTATTTATCGAGGAACCTGCTATAATACATCATCATGCTAAGACAATTAGGAGCGGAGCAATGCGGGGCCCAGGTAGTTGATAACTTACGCACAAATTCGAACAGCTTTCCTGTTCGAATGATAACTTGGATTCAAGAGATTTACTTTGTGTTCCTAATTCCTATGCGTATGAAATGAAAACGAAAAAAGAATAAGATTTTTGAACATGATTTGTAAGAATGTCTAACTACTACGTTTATTTTAAACAAAACAAACAATGGACAGTTTGCTTTCAATAAATATTTTACCCATAAATCCAGTAAACGTGATTTTGATCCTAGTTTTATTGACCAATCAAAATGTGTTGTCAAGCAACGATCATTCTAAACAGAGTATTCATTGTCAGCGTTAAAGTATATGAAAAAGCTCGTATTGATTATTAAAATACATGAAGTATGTTTCAAAACATATTTACACCAATTCTCTTACATCGATCAATTTCATCAGCTGCAGCATGCAAGATAGCGAAATGTAAGTATATTTTTCTAACATCAATGTCAACATCAATTATTCGATCAACTTATAAAAATTACAACGGGAAACTAATTACTTAGTGTAAAAACTTGCACATTAATTTAACCGACGTTTTATATCAGTTTCAGTATTAGTCACATGGACGCTCTATTATTCGGAATGAATTTAGAGGTGATGCTGCTACAGTTGTGTGTATTAGGTATGTAAAATTGGACTGAATGTAAAATGCACATTGCATATTCATGACTTAGACTTTTTTAAAGTTCCATCACGCTGTGAGTGGAATAATTTATTAATTAGACCCATCTTATCGTCCCTTTTATTCTAAACTAGGTTTCCGCCCGCGGCTTCGCCCGCGCAGTCAAAGAAAAACCCGCATAGTTCCCGTTCCCGTGGGATTTTCGGGATTGCGTCATTTTCCCGGGATAAAAAGTAGCCTATGTCCTTTCTCGGGTATCAAAATATCTCCATACCAAATTTCATGAAAATTGGTTCAGTAGTTTAGGCGTGATTGAGTAACAGACAGACAGACAGAGTTACTTTCGCATTTATAATATTAGTATGGATTAAAATTTCTTTCAGAGATATCTCAATTAATAATTGGTTGGTTGTATTAAGTATTAAAACAGTGTAGTATAAACCGTTATGTAAAGCTTCGAACTTTTTCAGCAGAAAATAATGTCTGAAATATTGTATTTTTAACCGTAAAACCTAAAAACAATAAAGTACTTACCTATCGAAGTATTTGTTTCGTAAGAACATTAAGATTTAAGAACCTATTCATTTACACAATATTATTTGTATTAGGTAGCTAATGTTATTACTTATTACATACGCATCTGATATCTCATTATCCGGTTTTCCTATCGAGCAAGCATCATATTGATGTAAGCTTTTTATTATACTTATGAGGAATTCTATTATTTGGAACTCGTGTTTATGAATCAAATAAATCTAAAGCTCTATAAATATTTTTAAAGAAATTAGAAATAAGTGATTTAGATTTAGGATTTGTTGCCGATAATAGGTAGATATCTATTTAAAATTAGAACAATCAGAAAAAAGTCAAGTGTACAAAAAAAAAGTATTTTTTTACATAAAAAATGTAGAGCTAATATAAAATGAACCCCAATATCTATTATCTTGTAACAAAACCTTTTTGCTTTAAGGCTTTTTATTTTGACGATTTTCTAATTATTATGGTTATTTCTAAGTTTTTTTGTAAATACCAAGGTAAATACTAACGCCATCTTGTATAAGCAACGTATTTTACAGAGGGCTGTGCAAAATACAATTCACTCCACAACGCAGCCCAAACAAAAAATGAAAGCCTCCAAAGAGACAAGCTTGCCAGAGAGCGGTAAGTTCTTTAAATATTATAGAGATGGCGCTTATGTTCATACAATTGAAGCATAATAAAAACGAGATGAGGTAACCCATGTAAAACCATTTTGAAATGATGCTTATTGTTTATAAAATAAATTATCTGTGATTGTGCGTTATAATATAGTCTGGTTAAGGTATAATGAACACCCGTTCTTTATACCTAGTAATTGCCTGGTAATCATATCTACTAGTAATAGGGGCAATGGCAGTCAAGTAGAGACGTCACTATTTAGAAAAACATTAAAATAGTTTAAAACGTATTCTCTTTTTATAACCATACCGAATCAAAGTTTGAGTTACCTTAACTTAAAATGACTACGGTTTGCATACAGGAAATAAGATGCAAATAAAATAATATCTGTTTATTATGCGCACCTGAGAACAATTCACATTCACTGGCAATTGCCAACATTTAAATTTGTACATATATTCAGTGAAACGTATATTATGAGACTATGCATTAAGCTCGTACGTAGAGTGGGTATGAGTCAAAATCTATACTGGTCGTTTTAATGCAAATGACACATAGGTTATTTAAGTAGATAAAGAAATGATGTAATCAATAATTATTGTTTGCTATAAAAAGGTATTTTCTATCATATAATAGGCAATTGGCATAGGTATTGGCATTAATACATGTAACTAACGATTGTGTTAGCTTTTATGAAAAAAATGATAAGTATATAAAGAGAGGAGAAAAATATATTTTTAATGCCATATCTTTGTAGGTTTCCTGGTAAATTATCTATACTAATATTATAAAGAGGAAAGGTTTGTATGTATGTATGTATGTATGTATGGTTTTCACGCATAAACTACTGGACCGATTTTGATGAAATTTGGCACAGATAATCTTTAGACCCTGAGAAAGAACATAGGCTACCTTTTATTGCGAAATATGTACCACGGGCGAAGCCGGGGCGGCCCGCTAGTTTTCTATAAAAAGAAAACTTCTCTTGGCGAATTAGGTTCCCAAAGGTTAACTAAATATAAGTATTTAATATTAAAGGTACACTGTAAAAGACGTAATTAGAAGAAGTCTTATCGAACTAATTGAAGCTGGAGGATGGTCTACTTTGAAGGATTCAGTTAGTGTTCTCGAAAGAAACACTTCTTATAGCATATCCCTTCAGAAAAATCACGAGGAATTAAAAGCGTTTGTATCTATTACTCTATGAAATTATTAAACAGCCTATTATTCCAGCTTTTTGATATAACTTTATCAATAAGTTTATTTCGATTAATACCTATAACTTTCCCTGAATATCATTCACTAAGTTTTTATAAGATTTTTTTTATTTGCATTTAGTACTCTCGAGTCCCTGAAAATTAAATTAATAAAAAGTCATCAAGATAAGCTGGTTCACTTTCAAGACTGCGACCGAAATATCGCTATGATGAAAGATAAAATAAAGGTACTTGTATAATGTAATAATATTCCTACTATAAAAATCATTGTCGCAATTTTACAGATCTGCGCTCTCAAATAATAGGGCTTTTATATTTCAGGACACATTATTAAACACAAATATGCGTCTAAATTATGTTGAAAAATGGTTGTTTGCACGGGCAGAGGCTTTAGATTTACAGCATCGTGTAGAAATCACACCAGCACCCAGTCAAGACATTGAGAAACGCGTCCACGATCAAGTGGTCGAGGCTTATGAACTACAGACAAAGGTCAGAAACCTGAGTTCGTAGAAATACTTTTTCTGCTGCTAACTACATTCAAATAAGTTTCTCGAAACGGTCGCTAATACAAGATTGAAGTATAATTAAAATTATTTCTCGGAGAATCATGACTCAGCGCTTCTTGATTTTATGTTCACGTTTTTTTTTTCTGTGTAAATAATTCAATTAAGTGGCACGGCAATTCCGTATCTAGTTTTAAATATAAAAGCATTTTTTCAATATTATTTCAGGAAAGAGAGGATTCATTAAAGTACTGGCAAGCACGCTACGCAAAAGATACTGCTGATATTAACGCTAAATTAATTAATCAATGTGAACGCTTGAGGGATGCGGTGTCTCGGCGGACCGAGCTACAGAAATTGGTAATATCGTTATATACGAAATATTACATCAAAGAGAATAAATTTATGTTTAATGGATAATTAATATCTATGCTCAGTATCTCTAAAGCCATTGATGATAATATAAGGTTATATTTGATCAATTAAGTATAATATTTTAGCATTGAGCTATTATTACTACGTATAGAGGAGACACCACGAACAAAATCTGTGCTGCAGCCTGCAAGCGCGTCGGCGCGGGGCGGCTAGTGGGTCATAGATTAAGCGATACTCACCGCCATGCTCACCGCTATAGAGGCGAAACTTTGCAAATATTTTGCTTATTACCTATCAATTAAGAACAATCAATGTAACAAAAAAACTTATTTATCTAATAAATAAATTATTAATAAACTTATCATTTAAAAACTTTTCAACTAAAACCAATCAATGTAACAATTAATCAAACCATGGATGACCCCTGGGCTCCTAAGGTGTATTAAAAACCGCGATTTGCTACACAAAAACGTTAGATCTAATCCCACAAATGATATTTTAAAATTGACGTACAAAAGATACAGGAACTTCTGTAACAAATTATTAAAAAAAGTTAAAAGAAATTTCGAAAAGAAAGAACTTAGCGATGCTGGTTCTGATAGCAGGCGTATCTGGCAGATTATAAGGAGGGTTACGAACTGTGTACAACAAAAAACGACTTCTAACGATTTATTACAATTGTCTTCGTCGCCACAGCGATCAGTAAATGAAGTGAATGAATTCTTCGTTAACGTAGGTGTGAATCTTGCTAGTAAAATTAAATCACCTAGTTTTATCTCGGAAACACATTTCAATAGCTCCGCTTCATCTCCCTGTACATCTTTCGTAATTCTTCCAACAGACCATAGTGAGGTGGAATCGATTTTGACGTCTTTAAGATCAGAGTGCGCAGTGGGGTGGGATAAAATTTCAACTGGTTTGCTCAAGAAGCATAAAGTTCAATTAATACCTATCCTAACACATATTTTTAATCTTTGTATAAACTCTGGTTCATTCCCTACTTATTTAAAAAAATCTATTATTCACCCCATCTTCAAAAGCGGCAGTGGTAACTGTGTCGCCAATTATCGTCCAATAGCCGTCTTACCTGTAATTTCTAAAATATTGGAACGAATAATAAATAAGCAGTTGATCAATTTCCTAGAACATAAAAATCTATTATCTCCAAATCAGTACGGCTTTAGACGTAATATGTCCACTTCGAAAGCGGTATTAGACATTACCAATTATATTATTAAGAATTTAGATCATAAAAAAAAAGTCATCACTATCTTTTTGGACCTTGCCAAGGCGTTCGACACAGTTGCCACTCCCCTGCTTTTACAAAAGCTTGAAAAAATAGGCGTTAGAGGCCATTCACTTTCGATGTTTGAAAACTATTTAAGTCATAGAACACAGTGTGTTAAAATTAATAATAACGTAAGCGATGAACTTCCAATATCACTCGGAGTCCCGCAAGGCAGTGTGATCGGTCCGACCCTGTTTTTGGTATACTTAAATGACCTTTGCCAATTGGATCTCCAGGATGGTAAAATATCTGCCTTCACCGATGACACAGCCCTAACTTTTATAGGCGACTCATGGCCAGAGGTTTTTCGCAAAGCACAGGGTGGGTTCAATATAGTGTCAACATGGCTAGCTAAAAATCTCTTGACCATGTACACCGATAAAACTAATTACTTGGCTTTTTCTCTTCGGCAAACATCTCAACCCCCCTAACTTTATGTCTATACGCTCACATTTGTAACAATCCGTTTGATCAGCACTGCAATTGCCCCAGACTCACTCGACAATCAAGCACTAAATATCTGGGTATAACTCTTGACTGTAATCTTTCCTTTTCTTTACATATAGAACAACTTCAAAACAGAGTCAGAAAATTGATCTATATCTTTAAAACTCTTCGCCATATTGCTGACGGTCAAATTTTGAGACAGGTCTACTATTCGTTATGCCAATCGGTTTTATGTTACTGTATATCATCTTGGGGTGGTGCGCCTAAGACTCATCTCCTGAAGCTTGAAAGAGCTCAGAGAGCTATTTTAAAAGTTGGTACTTTTAAAAAACACAGATTTCCGACAGCTGACCTGTACAAGAGCCTTAAAGTATTGACTGTAAGGCAACTCTTTATATTACATACTGTTCTTTCTCAACATTCTGTGACCCCATTTCAAAATATTATGAAAAGGCGCAAGGATAGAATTTGCGAAGTTGATAAATATAATTTCGTACACTCCAAAAGATTTAATTGTTTTCTGGCCCCTTCATTATACAATAAAATTAAATAAAATATTACCTATTTATAAACTCCCCTACGGTACTTGCAAAACGCAAGTTACTAATTGGCTGCTAAACCTTAGTTATCAGGAGACCGAAAATTTAATTTGTACAATGACTTAATGAAAGTTTTGCATTCATATTATACATTCTCTTATATGCATACACATCTACATCCACTCAAACACACACACACACATTCACTTACACATACGCAGACACAAACAAACTCAATACACACACGCACACACACTAACTTATGCCCACACATAATCACTCCTTTCATGTTCATAAGTTAAGGACGCTGTCACATATCTGCGTTACTCAAATTTAGGTATTTAACGTCGCAACGTGGCTCGCGGGACATCACGCTCACGTAAACATAGCGCAATCCATTTTATAGATCATCTTCATACTTGATATTATTTTTTTTTTTATATTTTTATTGAAATTGATTCCAGAAGATTACTGGGAACTTTAAAAATTCATTTTGTTACTTTTATTAGTAGGTACGATCCTTATAAGTATTTTAGTGTTAAAAAACCCAACCAACTTAAAAAAGTGTGACTATTTTACAACAATTTGAATATGAATTGTGTTATTGTATACAATATCGAAGCTTTTTAAGAAATGTATAAAATACTTTTTTAAGAATTATTATCATACATAATATTATGTTACCGGCAATATATTAAACCCGGCATTGTATGCAATTCTTAGTAAATGTATGTTATTACTTATTCCGAGAAACAGTCGGAATGAAATAAATTAAATTCGTCACATTACCTATATCTTTAAATCTGAACTTTTCCTAAGTAGCAAACACATTTGCAAATGTGGGTGGTTTTTGGGGTAGCTATTAACCAATATGAGGTCAAAACTAAAATCCAAGATGGCGCCGACGATAATTTGAAATCTTTTCGTCATGGGTGTCATTTTCAAGGAGTTGGAGTAGCTATTAATCAATATGAGGTCAAATCTAAAATCCAAAATGGTGCCGACGAAAATTTGACATCATTTCGTCACGGGTGTCATTTTCATGGTTTTTGGGGTAGCTATTAACCAATATGAGGTCAAAACTAAAATCCAAGATGGCGCCGACGAAAATTTTACATATTTTCGTCATGGCTGTCATTTTCATGGCTATTGGGGTATCTATTAACCAATATGAGGTCAAAACTAAAATCCAAGATGGCGCCGACGAAAATTTTACATCTTTTCGACACGGGTGTCATTTTCATGGTTTTTGGGGTAGCTATTAACCAATATGAGGTCAAAACTAAAATCGAAGATGGCGCCGACGAAAATTTTACATCTTTTCATCACGGGTGTCATTTTCATGGTTTTTGGGGTAGCTATTTACCAATATGAGGTCAAAGCTAAAATCCAAGATGGTGTCGACGAAACTTTTACATCTTTTCGGCATGGGTGTCATTTTCAAGGTTTTTGAGACAGCTATTACCAAATCCCCAATGTAACCGTCTATAATTAGATATAATTTTCTTACTCCTTTAAAGTAAACTTAAATAAAATAACAAAAAACGTTAACAACTACAGTTTTGTAGAAAGTCTTAAAAAAAACAATTTTAAAGAACATTGAAATGCATATTTAGAAATGTAATATAAAACGCAACTCTGTGGCAATCATGTTAATATTCTGACAGATATTATTAACTTTAAATATATTCGCTAAACTTTATTTAAAATAAAGTTTATCTAAAACATTTAAACGAAGAGAATAAAATAAAAAAGAACGTGTGTGCCGAGAAAACGTGTCAGGAGTGAAACTTCTTTGGCGAGATTCATAGATACCAAAATCGCCGCCTTGCTCCATAACGCGACAGTATTACCATGACGCGATCTTGAAATTCGACGACCATCTTGGATTTTAGTTTTGACCTCATATTCTTTAATAGCTACCCCAAAAACCATGAAAATGACACCCATCACGAAAAAAGTCAAATTTTCGTCAGCGCCATCTTGGATTATAGTTTTGACCTCATATTCGTTAATAGCTACCCCAAAAACCATGAAAATGACACCCATGATGAAAAGATGTCAAATTTTTCGTCGGTGCCATCTTGGATTTTAGTTTTGACCTCAAATTGGTTAATAGCTACCCCAAAAACTATGAAAATGACACCCATGACGAAAAGATGTAAAATTTTCGTCGGCGCCATCTTGGATTTCAGTTTTGACCTCATATTGGTTAATAGCTACCCCAAAAACCATGAAAATGACACCCATGACGAAATTAATAGCTACCCCAAAAACCATGAAAATGACACCCATAACGAAAAGATGTAAAATTTTCGTCGGCGCCATATTGGATTTTAGTTTTGACCTCATATTGGTTTAATACCTACCCCAAAAACCATGAAAATGACACCCATGACGAAAAGATGTAAAATTTTCGTCGGCGCCATCTTGGATTATAATTTTGACCTCATATTCGTTAATAGCTACCCCAAAAACCATGAAAATGACACCCATCACGAAAATAAGTCAAATTTTCGTCAGCGCCATCTTGGATTATAGTTTTGACCTCATATTCGTTAATAGCTACCCCAAAAACCATGAAAATGACACCCATGACGAAAATATGTCAAATTTTTCGTCGGCGCCATCTTGGATTTTAGTTTTGACCTCATATTGGTTAATAGCTACCCCAAAAAACCATGAAAATGACACCCATGACGAAAAGATGTACAATTTTCGTCGGCGCCATCTTGGATTTCAGTTTTGACCTCATATTCGTTAATAGCTACCCCAAAAACTATGAAAATGACACCCATCACGAAAAAAAGTCAAATTTTCGTCGACGCCATGTTGTTTTACCCCACCAATCTATTCAACAACCCATATAAAAGAGGATCTCAGGCAAGGTAATTTTTAAAACATAATTTTAAATTACAAATAATTGGAATATGAAACTTATACAGTTTACTCTTATAAAGTATCAAATATTTCAAATCACGAAAAAGACAGTGCACGCACAATAATCTTTTTTATTTCGTTTTTATTTTTGGCACGAGGAGCGATACACCCGTCCTTCCAAGAGCGCTTCTGAGCGCGGTCTGACGAACCGCGAGAACAAAATGTATGAAGAAATTGACAAGTATTTTAAATTTAGCTCATAATTGAAATAAAATTTTGATTTAGATTCATAAAAATTACACCATATATAAAGGACTATATATCCCTCAATAAGATATAGTTAAGAAGATAGATTAGGCTCTTAATTTTCCTAAAATGGTACCGTTTTAGACCCCATTTTTTTGCATTTTATGCGTTTATTGTGATGGGAAAAACGTATTTCAGCGACAATTTTGTATGACGTCGTACAATTTTTATAAGATGAACGTAGAGCTGAATATATTATCTTTAATTTAAGATATTACTATGTTCTCACGTGTAATTGCTTTAAGTTAAAATGGTACCGTAAAACAGCGTGTTTTTGTAAAAATACGTAATAGCGTCCTTAAGATATCAACTAGTTAATTTCCTTTTATATTCTTTATACTCGAACTTAAAAATCAATTTCGTTGACTAAGTTGTGATGACCACCTTGAGATGTTGTTTTTTTATATTATATAAATTATATGGGGAAGGAACTGATATCTTTAATACAGGTTACCTACTCGGTAACCTAGCAAAGATGCCAGTCTCGAACCGTTGATTGATATATACCTATCATTATACAATTACCACCAAATGTATTTAGCTCTAAGGTTAGGTTAAGTTTGATTGAATAAACGAATTTGAATTTGAATTTGTATGTAACAAAAAAAATTGATACGTAGGTAATTTATTTTCATCTTTCATGATTTAACCTTTTTTCAAATAATATCCACTGTAAAATATTTTTTAAATGTGTAATATTATTTTTTTCCACTATAAAAATTTACGTCATCTTATATTACTATATCTAAACAACTTTCATACCCAATGCCATTTCTTAAATTTTTAGTCTATGACAAATGACGCAAAATGGCGCCCGCCAAAAATTTTGCTCGAACCAAGTTTTAAAAATGATTATCTAATTAATTACCGATGAAAAGTTATTTCTTTGCACTTTGCCGCATTACTTGAATTACAAGTGCAATATCGCAACACACTCGAGGGAATATTTGATGAGTTTCTTGTTTTTTTGCTTTAAAACAAACAAGACATGAACGCGACCATCGCACTAAAGCGACTGAGTGCAGATAAGCCATATGGCTTATGTTGAGCGGAACATATGTGATGTAGGCGGTGTCGTCTCCATACGTAGTATTAATAACTCAATGTATTTTAGCAATATTTTATCGATCATAAAAGTTGTCTAATTGAAAGCTCAAAGCAACCCACCTCCAAATTGGGTAATTCTTACTACTTATAATAAAAGGTACATAATCTTAACCTCTTTTCTGTAAAAAAAAAATTCATGATACACGTATCTACATTGGGGCGTTTCCCCAGAATCACATCTCTGATTCAGAAATGCTTTTTATCATACTAACGAGATTAAACTCCCAACAGTTCGATTTACACGCGGGAGAAATGCGCGCATGGCTGACTTTTAAAAGGGAGCGCGCAGCTAGGCTCGCTCGTGAGGAACGCTCGCGCGTGGCCGCTACGCGCATTCAGGCGTGGTGGCGTGGTGTCATGGTACGGAGATGCCTTGGAGTATTCCGCCAATTAAAGAACACCAAGAAAACACCCAGTAAAATGAAAAAGAAATAAAATATATTTACATTCTCAGTGAGAAATATGACGTTTTTTGTTTATAAAAATTTATTTTACCCTAAGCTATTCTACCATTATTTACCAATTAGAACAACAATGTCTGTTTGGATCATTGATTGGATCTAAGATTCGGATCCATGTATCCAGTTGTATGATTGGAAGTGACAATACGGCCACGGCGCGGCGTTGCTTAATAATTAAGCCGAGACTTTTAACGAAACGACTTATTTAAGCAGTTGTCTGCGACAGAACTAAGGATATTATACAAAGATTATACAGTATACATTTATAAATATGAAGTTATAAAAATTTATTATTTATTTAGTCTTAATATATACAGTGGTGGTCACATAATTAAAGACACCCCCTAATTGACCATAAAAGATTTACATTAGGAACTACAATTACCTGAAAAAGTTATTTAATATAGTATTATTTTTATTAAACCATACAAGACAATGTCTTCTTTAAAATGAGGGACATAAAATAGTTATATTCCTTGTTAGTTTCGACACTTGCTCTCTGTGGGAATGTAACACAAACTTTTTTTTACGTACGTGTAGCTGGCCACTTAATTAAAGACAACAAGAAATGCGTTATAATTTTTTATAAATAAAAAGAAACAGCATTGTAGTTTTCTTCGTTTTGCCGCGTAATTTCATAAATCGTTGACACTCCATAATTATTTTGAGTATTTTTAACTTTTAAAATTTAAATTCATACGTTTAATAGTTTTTATATCAATTATTATGGTTAAAAACAAGAGTTGCGACTCGTCCACAAGAAAAAATATTTTTAACTTCCATTATAATTAAACTGTTCCAAGGATATGGTTATCAATGCTATAAAACATGTTAAGATGTTCCACACGACCGAAAACGTACTCAGAAAAGCAAAACCAAGTGAAACTACTTGGCCGAAAGATTAAAAAATGGTGTTGTTGGCTAAAAAAGATCCATTTAAAGGGTCGGAACTGATACAGTTCAGAGTTGTATGGTGCAGCAGGCTTGAAGGGGGTGTCTGCAAGGACAATTAGACGGAGACTGTGTGAGGAAAACTTGAACTGAAGAGTATCTCGGAAAGTACCACTTTTGAAAAAACAAAATGTGAAGGCAAGATTTGACTTTTGTTACAAAATACGAACACTGGACTGAACAAGAATGTGCTGTTTTTGCATGAAACTAAGATTAATATGATTAATTCTGTCAGAAAAGAATATCAGTAAGATGCCATCTCAATAAGAAAATGGATCTAAGATACCTACACTAATAAGTAGTCATACATGGGGGTGGAAATATCAAAGTGTGGGGCTATTTTTCTGGACTTGGCGTTGGACCTGTCAAAAAGACAGAAGGCAACATGGATAAATTCCAGTACAAGTATATTTTAGAGCAATCCATGCTGCCCTATGCGGAGGAAAATTTACCTTTTGTTGGGACTTTTCAACACGATAATGATCCTAAGCACACAGCAAAAGTAGTGAAATGCTTGTTAAGGAACCAATCTGTAACTGTTTTGGATTGGCCCCCCTACAGTCCGAATTTAAATCCGATCGAAAACTTATGGAATCAAGAAAGAAAGAAGTCGTGGCAAAGCGGTCAACAAACGTCGACTAACTTTGTAAAGCATTTTCGAAGAATGGAACCAAATTAGTGATGCAACTTGTACAAAATTAGTTTCTTCAATGCCCAAGAGATGTAAACCGTCATTACTACCAAAGGACATGCAACCAAATATTGAAAAGTGTAAAAATGTTTTGTAAATACGTCAGACATTTTGTGTTGGAAAAATAATCTCATTAAAATAATATTTTTTTATATTTCTTATAAGCGAGTCTTATGTCTTTAATTATATGGCCAGACCTTTGCTAGGTTAAAACTGCTAGTAGTAAGGATGAACCGATTAAAACCTAACAAACCGACAAGTTTTGTCGATAAAATTTAGTTTAGCATGAGACAACACATACCTGAATATTTTAAAATTATTTAACAAGTTCCAATGATAGTGTAAAAAAAAATGTTGAGAGAAATGTCTTGGGTAGTATAAAATGCTCTTAGTGTCTTTAATTATGTGACCACCACTGTATAAATCTCGTGTCACAATGTTTGTCCTCAATGGACTCCTAAACCACTTAACCGATTACAATAAAATTCGCACACCATGTGCAGTTCGATCCAACTTGAGAGATAGGATAGTTTAAACATGCAGGTACCACGGGCGCAGCCGGGGCGGACCACTAGTAATATATATAAATCTCGTGTCACAATGTTTGTCCTCAATGGACTCCTAAACCACTTAACCGATTATAATAAAATTCGCACACCATGTGCAGTTCGATCCAACTTGAGAGATAGGATAGGTTTTATCCCGGAAATCCCACGGGAAAGGGAACTATGCGGGGTTTTCTCTGAAAAAGCGAGCGAAGCCGCGGGCGGAAAGCTAGTTTAGTAATAAAATAAAGCTTAGTCATTATATCATTATATTATTATTGATCAAATTGCGTTAAACACAAAAAAGAAATAGCAAATTTGTCTAACATCAACCCAAAAAATTCGGAAATTATTACAAAATTCGGAATAATGTAACTTACAAATAAAATACCCCTAACCTTAGCAAGGTAGTTAAGGTTGAGCATAAAAAATATTTGAAATACATTCTGAATAAGTTTCGAATTGAATGTACTATATTATTATCTAAGAACTATCTTAGTATTTGATTGAAAAATTTATTAATCAATTATTTTTTTCATTCTAGTAACGAGACAGTGTGAATGCACTGAGAGAAGTTTTCTACTCTGTGGTTTACACCAACTGTCATTGCGTTAAATGTCACTGTCAAAGTCAAGAAATTTTAAATTTCTCGTTTGACAGACGACAGTTTGACTGTTGACACTTTCACAGTCGTGTTGTGTCGGTGAAGTGAGTAGCGTGTAAGCTGCTAACTTATAAAAGTTGTTTTCAAATTATCCGAAAATACGTCTTAATTATTATAAACTATATATTAAAATAGAAACCTTACAGACAATATTATGTTTCCGGAAATGTGTGGTGAATAAACTGTGCCATAGTTACCAGCATCGACTTATATCTTAAATTCTAGGTAATTCGGATTTTACCGCTGTCTGCTTTGGTGAGTAATCATCTTTACACTTTCTTTTACGTAGCAATTCCAATTATATCCGATAATTATTGTACTTTTAAATGATATAATATTTACAATACCTTTTTCCATATAGGTTGTACATTAATTCTGTATATTACCTTTTTACGTTCCTATTTGTACGTTCCTAAATTATGTATAATTATTTTTTGCAATACTTTTTATAGTATTATTTGAATAATAATTATAATTAATATCCACCGATTAAATGGGCGTTTAAAAAGTTATATGTATGTAAATCCAGTGTAATAAATAAGATAAATCACCAGAACTATTTAATTAAAACTATGTATACATATAATATGTTATTTAAAAATAAATCAAAAACATTCAAAACATCATGTAGTATGAGATGTCCCCATTATTTTGTCTCATACAGAATTATTATTATTTTATAACAATACTTAATGAAATACAATAACACCATAAGGGTCCTTAAAAAAACATAATACTTACTTACTTACTTAATCTAAACCATAAGACTTCCCTGCCCTTAGCTTAGTACATAATATTATCTTACATAGCGATACTGACATAATTTAGTAAACATTATATAGTGTCCCCAAACTAGATATCACAATGAATCATGCTTAATTATTATTTATTATATAGGATTTGCTAGTTATCTTGAAACAAATTTGAATCACTCATTTATGTTTAAATATTAATTCTATTAATTTCAAACTAAATCCTCATTTTTTATTAATTCATATTGTGTTATATCTTATAATATTATGACAGGTAAATATTGTTTTAGTATTATTACTTTAAACATCTTCATTCAATTTTTATTTTAAAATAAGCTTCTACTTAAATATTAAATAAACAATTCCCTCAAACATAAAGGACCAAGTGGACTCGAACACCAGTTTTATCATTTCTTATTGATTTACTGGGATGCTGAAAAGATTTTCTTTTCAGTACTAGTCAATAGCATAGATATGTGTGTATTCTCAATGCAACAGGTTGCCATAAAGCTTTTACTTTTTAGTTATATAATAAGTAAATTTCTAATGTTTTACAACATGTATGCTATAAATCAAATTGAATCAAAGTTATTCACAATATAGATACAAATGTAAAATAGGTATTATTTAATGAGATTTGAATATCGAGATTTATAGTACTTATATATATATATATATATATATACTATTAGATAAATCTCTGAAGAATAGTGTGTTTAAAAGATTAGGTTTTTTGGAAATAATTACCTATTCCTATTATAAGTAATAATGTGCTATAAGTATTTATTTCCTCATCTTCTACTAATGTTATTGTATTTGAAGAGGACAACATTTTTGCCTTATCTGAATTACTCTTGCATTTATAAATAAAATAGTACATTAAAGTCATTATATCAACACAGTGAAACAAAAACGTAATTGTAGATATCATTTATGTGACTTTACATAAATATAAAAACATTGAAGTACCACAATGTATAAACGGGTCCAGGTATCGAGTAGAAAACGCGCAGCAAGTTTTTTGCGCGAACGTACCAGCTCGGTGGCTTACAGGCAGCGTGCGCGGTAATTAGTGCGTTAATCGCAGCGTACTGTTGATGCAACTGCTTTTCCGAGAAGCCGATCAGCGCTCGGGAGGAGCGGCAAATTACCGTCAGATATGTATGCCGCCAGCCGGTAATTTTGCAAGAATCACTCGCGCCGACCAGAGCGCCTGCACCCCTCTTTTTTTTATAATGGAGAATGCGCGCCTGCACCCCCCGTGCTAACGCTACGTAGTTACTACCATACGTAGTACGTACCCAATGGTACATTGTCGCTATGTACGTAAAGTAAATAGACGCGCAATAAAGTTACGCTCTATAGTTATACGAAGATAAACAAGAAATTTCATTTTCTCAGAACTGAAATTATTCGCGCATAAATATGGTTCTGTGTTGTTCAAAATTCATAAATTTACTTAAATGTTATATGCATGCGAATTATCATGAAAAACCATTATTCATAACAATGTATCGAGAAATAAAAAATATTTTAAAATATGATGCTTTCCGAGTAACGATCAGTCAGTCTACTCAACCGCGAAACTTTGACATTCTTGGAATAGTTAACAGTCATTAGTTTAGCTCGCTGTTGGTCCTGGCATCTAGGTTATTATATCCTGTTAGGTTTACCCTTTTATAGATTCAATCATTTTTTCCCGTCTTTTTTATGATATGAGCTTACGCTGCTTTAGAGTTAATACCATATGAAGTATCAGATTTAACTTGAAAGCATATTTAACAAAATTAATAAAAGAAAAGGGTTTTGTTCGTTATCTATATTGCAAGCGCTTATACTCGATCTAAAAGCAACGGATTAAAATAATAAACTAATAACTTAATAAGCATGTTTAACGGCATATTTGCTACTTAACGTTTAATTCCATTGTGTTTATGATAGGTCTCTGTAATTACTAAGAATATGTTATTTCTGAACAATGCTTCAATAGACAAAGGCTTAGGTTCTATAAACCGGTGGGGCAAGGCTGTGTCGTACCGAGAACTGTTTACTGTGCGGTCAGAGAGCCATTATCCTTTGTACTTTCTAATGTCATGTCTGCCGTCACGACATTTTTATACAAGACTACGATTCTGTAAAAGCGAAACATAAACAAAGTCCTTCTGTGGCTAATTAGACTACAAGCCCGCATAGGAAAAAAATATGGGTCAAATGAACCACCAGGGGACATATCTAGAACGATATAAGAGCATAAAATAATAAGATTCATCACTATGCCGTCACTTGTAAGC
>CAJQZM010013777.1:0-13316 GCA_907164665.1 Colias nastes
TTTGTTTGAATGTTTTATTTTCATCAATTAATATTAATTACAACATCGACACATTCAGCAAATGCTATCACAACATGCAAGTATGTATTACATAAAACAAAATGTATTGCAGTAAATCTATTTACAATTATCATATAAATTTGAACTCGTAATCTTTGACTAGATAATCACATACAGAATTTCATCAATACTTTGTGCGAATACTTATTTTCTTAAACCTAATTCACAACCAAAAAATAATGAGTATTACAATACATTAACACTTAAAAGCTCGTAACCTACAGCTAATTACAGCTGTTAATGTTTTCATTAGATAAACCATTACTGGTACATTCGAGGCTTGAAAGATTCTGACTGGATTCTGAGAGTTCCATTAATAAGCTACTGTAAGAGGAGGACGATTGCATACCCAATGTCAGGTTTTCAGTGGATTCACATACCTGAGCGTCAATTACTTCCCAACATCGTTGCATTAATTCTGGCTCTTCAAATAATCTAGATTGGCTTAACAGCAAACAGACATTTTTTGCTGTGAGACTAGTTTCTAAATAATTGACACATGCTCTTGCTACATGCGGTACAATGTATTTCTTTGCTACATAAAGCGTTGATAGCACCGTGTCTGCTTCCAACTGAATTTCATCACAGTATAAATACCTGTAAAGTTAATTTATTTCTTACTATTTTTTGGACCAATAGTTACCAGCTTATTGAGATATGTATTTTTGATGATGTTTGATCAATTTAAAATATAAATTTATAAATATTATTTGAATGCGATTAAACCAAAAATATCAAATTCAACAATTTAAAATATTTAAAAGCTTTTGTCTTATGTCTTTTGAAATTATCTTTTAAAATAATATTTTTTTTACGTACTTGAGTAATGTGAGAAAAGCTGATGGTTCTACGTCAGGTACTTCTATTTCTTTTTTACATTCGGCTAAGCCTCCATAGAACATAGCATAAAATACTGAACTGCCAGTTGCCAATACATATTTGTGCGCAGGGATTGCCTGTGTGTGACCTGTAATATGTAAAACACACTTAAATATTAATTATTATTCAACATATTACTGTCATTGGGGTGGTGAAAACTCTAATACACTTTATCTGTTTACAATGTTTGTTTGTAATTAAACTGTTAACGAGTCAAATGGCTCCAGTTCATAAAATTTACCTGGTGGCCCAACTATGAATGTGACATCAGCCATTAACTGGTTGTTAAACATAGCCGCGTTTCTCTCACGAATGGTGGCCTTCGTGGCCTGCCAGTTAGGGTCGAGTGTGGCCGTGCCTGGTGGCGGGGTTTGCAGCACCGTCGGGGAAGGTGTGGAGCTCGTAGATCCACAGGGCGATGACGGCACACTGTAGCACTGGGACACCTGTGTACCCGTCTCTCGCTGCGATATTGTATGAGGCGGAGACAACGACAAACCGCCACCATTGTTAATATTCTCGGCTGGAAAAACACAGAGCGTCACATTAGCCAAGTGAATTATTCAACGCTTTAGAAACGATTTATCTAGAAAACTAATAGTAGACATTCATATAATCCTTCTATAACCAGTTTTTAATTCAACTACGTCACATAAATACGAGTCTTATGTGACCCTCACAATAAATCAATATTTGCAGAGGGAATCTCACCATTCATCCAAGTATTCGTTTGTGCAACTGACAAATTATCTCTGCCCTCACGTAATCTTTTGTCTTGCTTTGAAACGATTCTCGAACATAGATTTGACATTTTTGCTGTCTTTTAACTTAAAATTAAAACATAAACAATGCAAGACGCTAGCTTCGACTTAACTTGGTGACGTTAAGTCGCCATCTTGTATCATTCTCAGTGTGGCCATTGTCCGTATTTTCTTTCCCTACAAGAGATTCCAAAAGTTCGACCACATAAATTATATCGCTTATAACAAAAAATTAAAATAAATATATTTAAAAAAAATATTGTTGATATGCATTCAGGGTTTTTAAGACAATCAAAATTTATTTTTTAAATTCGCATGGCATTAAAGATTAATGACATTGGACTAATCTTAATTGGATCACAGATTTATTCACAGAATTTTAGATTTTATTTAAAAACATTACTTAGCTTAATTTTTTAAAATTACTTTGACGATGGTTAGATAAATATGCACATACAAAATATATTTTAAATATAAGTATGTATACGTATTGGTATATGTAATTATAATATATTATGTAATTATGTACTTAATAAATAAGTCGTGATGTTATCTTTTTTTTAATGAACGCGTTGTTCAATATCACCCCTAGGTTAAGGGTTAAACGTCTTATTTGGCAACACTGACATTCTGTCATATTTGAAATCCTGATTCCTGAGCATTTCCTGAGAGTGAGACCTAATTGCCACATAAGAAAAAGAAGAAGAAGAATGAGACTTGCCATGTGCTATTTTATCTCTGTAGTACAGTCATACATACACACATACATACTTTCAATTTAATTATATAGATTATAGACTGTTCCTAAACCTTATGTTTCTAGGATGATTTAGTTTTCTAAAATACATAGCTTTTTAAAATTGGTCCAGTAGTTTCAGAGCCTAGGTACTTATTCCATGAGAACAAACAATCAAGTCCGTGACCCCATGCCATTTTTAAAATATATCCTGTACATTTGTGTAGACAAGTTCTTATACTGGGGATTAGGGCAAGATTAATTATTTAAAGAGAAGTTGAATGCGAAATTAAAAGTTTATTTCTGTATGAAATTGTTTTTTGTATTATGTGAGGAGGTCTCACGCTTTCAAACAGTGGTTACCTTGTACTTGTGGCCGTATCCTCTGCACGCTAGGCCGATGTCCCGGCGCGCGCTGTGTCGGCTCTTGGCAGTTTAGCTCCGAAAACCGGCCGTCCTCGTCGATAAGACTTTCGAAAAAATCCACACTGCTATTCATTGATGACCGAGTGTACAGCGCATACCAGACTATACTGAAATTAAATAAGTTTACGTATAATAATTATCGTAGACTTTCTATGAGGAGGGGTCAGTGTGGCTCTCTATAATGAATCCACGATTAGTCATCGCGCAAATGTAGTGTTTTGTAATCAGTGGAATGCTCAATGCAGACGTGATAGTGATAAGTAGAATAAGCGAATTGTGCGTGCATTTTTTTTCACATTAATGAAGTGAAATTTCTCTAAACTTCTCGTCCCATCAAAAAATGAAATAAGTACCTAGGTATGTCACTATAGGAATAATTTTGTTGTTCAGACTCAAACTAGAACCACTTCTAATATTGCTCGTGAAGTTATTTGCAAAATCAGTACAGTAGTGTCTGAGTTTATTCGTTACGGACATTCAAAAGACTAAAATAAAAGTCTTTCCTCTTAAATACTATATACCTAATTAATAACATGCGAATTTAATGAACACACATTAAAAAACTTAAATCACGTTGAATTAAATAACTTGATATTGAATTAAACTCCAACGCTAACATTGTACCTACTTACAGTTTAGATAGAAAAATTTTAATGTAACTTTCTTGAAATTAGAAAAGAAATCCACTTCAGTGCAGTCATTATAAATTTGTAATCTATACTAATAATATAAAGCTGAAGAGTTTGTTTGTTTGAACGCTGAACGCGCTAATCTCAAGATCTACTGGTCCGATTTGAAAAATTCTTTTGGTATTAGATAGCCCATTTATCGAGGAAGGCTATAGGCTATATATCATCACGATAAGACCAACAGAAGCGGAGCCATGCGGGTGAAACCGCGGAGCGCAGCTAGTAGAGTATATAAGAGGAAAGATTATTTATTGTAAGAAATAATTTAAACCAAAACCAATTATATTCCATAGAGCGCAAATATTTTTTAAATAGTCGGAAAAAGTTAGTGCGTATATTCATTTGTGTGTATGCTTTAATGTGGATAAACATAATAAAAATATAAGAAGGTATAGTTAAACGGTTTCCTTATTTATGTCTGACGCAACATACTAGTGTATTTTAAATAAATTATCATTGTTATAAATAAACGATTCTAGATGCACTAGAATCTAACTTTATAAAATACAATATTAAACTTTAAATATCTAGTGTTTTTTCTGCTTTGAAAACGATGGCGATAATATATTTTACAGATAGAATTCATGTTGAAAGTTGTTCAATTTAACCCTCAGTTAATTCGGCGTCTGAATACATATACAGTGTAAACTCTATATAACGACACTCGATTTAACGACAAACTCTCTAAAGCGTCAAAATCAATTGCCTTTGGTTGGTTTAGCTTATCTACCATACAATGATACACTCTACATAGCATCACACCCACTCTCAATAACGACAACAATTAAGTAATAAACTCGACGTCATGCATACCGAACTTTCTAAGAAATTCGTTCTTTTGTTTACAAATTGGGATTGCTTGCACGTGTAGACTGTTTTTGACCATGACTAATAAGTATAAGTCATGGATTATCTATACGTTATCATATTCTTAGTTGCTCACAAACTTTCAAACTGTAAACATGGCTAGTAAAAGAAAATCATTGTGTATTGACGAAAAAGTTTTATTGATACGCGCAATAGAAACGGGAGAGAAGATAAGTGATGTTGGCAAACGTTGGCATAACTACTAACACTAGTCTGAAATAAATTTTCTCTTTTTCTAATTCTGATTTTTCTTCTCTCCATTTAACGACAACTCTATATAACGCCATAAAATGCACAGTCCCTTCGGTGTCGTTATATAGAGTTTACACTGTATGTATTTTAATTTTTAATATAACTGGTAGAGTTCCAGGGACGAATTAAGAAAGCAATATTAACAATCAAAAAACTAAATTTTTGAGCATCCACCCTTACAGCGAGCTCTTTTACATGAGACTGGTTAAATAGTCTGGTGCAAAAAAATGGCACACCCCGTACATTTTTAATTCAACGCTTACTCAGCTGCAGTTACATAAAGTGGGTCACCGACCTGTGATGTATTGCATCTTCGACCAGATTTCATGCTGATTTGTAATACACACAACAATTACAATTTACAATAAGAATACAATAATAATAAGATACAATTTGATGTGCATGTGATGTTATTTTTAACATGCACTGCTACTTGACAAGCGATTTTAGCTTTAAAGTTTATGTTGCAAATAGTAGGTAACTATTTTAGAAAGCTGACAATAATAATTTCATTTAATTTTGGTCGTATTTTTGAAACACGTTTTGAACATAAAAATATGTAGGTATGTGCGGTTCAATTGAAAATGTAGAGATATGCAATTTTTTTGCACGCAAGTGTAGTTTATCATTTAGCCTTTTATTAATTGAAACAAAATTACCATCTAAATTAAATTAACGAAAAACAGTACCTACCAGGTTCTGCCTTTTATAGAAAAATCTACGCAAAGAATTAACTTTTCACCTATGAATCATATGTCAAATGTTGTAAAGGAGAGAGTTTCATAAATGCATTCAAATCGAATAAATAATATCCAAGGTTCATCCAAATACGGATGTTGCGGATTTCCTACAGTTTTGATAAAATTGGCTTTGCCGTTCGGAAGGTTAACCCTGTCAAACATGTAAACTGTTGACTAATATGCAGATCGTGATAAATTTGTGCAAGTAATTGGGAACACACATTTGTCTTAGAAACGAACGTCTCTTTGATTTCTAATTTCACTTCTTATCACCAAAATATCAACTGGTGGAAACCATACCGCAGCCGACCGACAATAAAATCATTGTTTTCTAATCCATTTTATAGTTATAACTTTACTATTACAATTTAAACAGACATGAAACCCAAATATTTATTTATATAATTAGACTTCTTCTAGAAGCACTTTTGAATATTATAATAGTTTAGGAAAGCTGTTTCTTTAGGGAAAAGCCGGCAAGGACCTTTAGTTCCATTTATTTGTTTAATTCTGAACTTTAACTATAGCTTTCCGCCCGCGGCTTCTCCCACTTTGTATAAAACCTATTAAATTATATAATAAAACTTTCCTTTTGAACCACTCTATCTAATAAAAAAATCTCATCAAAATCTGCGTAATTTTCAAGATCTAAGCATACAGACACACATACGGCGGACGCTATCAATTCTGCATTATTTATATTGTTTGTAGCTCTACTTCAGGGTACTTTGTTTTTTTAATGTTTATTCATAATATAAATACTTACTGAAATAATATTTACTTTATGGCCGAGTCAATAGCAAACATACCAAGCTTTTAATTTTTTTTAATGTTGTTTTATTATATTATTTACAGCTATTTTATTTATAACGTGTCCTTAAACTTAGTCGAATTATTTATCTATGTAAACCACAGTAAACTTTCAGAATGTTTTATTTGACCAAAAATACCAGAAATTGAAACAAAATATATTGTAACCAGTTTAATCTTTATGAATTGGTGCATTTCTATATAATTCTATTAAAGAATCATAATAGTCGAACCTAATGAAAAGTAGGGGAAAAATTCAACATAATACGACCGAGTTATCAAATTTAAATATGTTTTTCTGCAGCTCTACTTACCGATTGTCGTATATTATTATTTCTAATTTTGTTAAATTTCACTATGCACCCAAATAAACAACACAGACACAAACACAATTCGCTTTCTTGAAATACTGCTATCAAACGACTCCCGTTCGATGCATAAGTGATCCATTGAAATGTTACATTTTTTAGCCCTAACCTTGCGTTTTTTAGAGGACGCAATTTTGTTTTTTTGATGTGTAGGGGGGGTCAGTGTGAAGCTAAAACCAAGTTTGTGGGGTCGCCAGTCGCCACCCTTGTCCCACGGCCGCCATCTTGAAAATAGCGGTTGAAATGGTTTTTACGATATATCTCTTAAACTATTTAACTGATAAAAAAATATCGTTAACATTATTTGTTGCAAATTAAATTCTCTACAACTTTGGTGTAGTAACTTTTAGTCGTAGAACTATAAATAAAAAAGTTATAAGCGAAAATGTTCAGAAATTAGAGCCATTTATATTTTTCAATAAAACTTTTTTTTATCATTTTACGAAGAAATGATATCAGACCATTTTTGTAGATTGTTTTTCGAGGAACAAATTTTATGTACAACATTTTTTCATAACGTCAATAACTAAGGTTTTACAGCGCTCTGAAGTGAGTAGTACTATTTTTCAGTACTCTTAACTATACATATATTGGCTATTGGCTCTTTTCTCATACTCCAGAACAATAGAAGCACACTGCAGAACATTTCAGACCTGCTTTTCGACGTAAAAAAAAGTCGCGCTTCCAGACTACCTCCTGGGTGGTGGGGAAAAGATTCAATAATTAATTATTAGTGATATTGCAAAATTAATTATTAAAAATATTATAATAACAAAAAAAAACATTACTGATGACAAATTATTATTAGTACACACATAATATAAGTATACTGTATAGTTCAGAGTACTGAAAATTAGTACTCACTTCGGAGCGCTGTAAAACCTTAGCTATTTAATTAATGAAAAAATGTTGTATATAAAAGTTGTTCCTCGAAAAACAATCTACAAAAATGGTCAAATATCATTTCTACGTAAAATTATAAAAAAAAGTTTTATTGAGAAATATAAATATCTCTAATTTCTGAACATTTTCGCTTATAACTTTTTTATTTATAGTTCTACGACAAAAAGTTGCAGGATCAAAGTTGTAGAGTATTTAATTTGCAACAAATAATGTAAACAAATTTTTTTTATCAAATAAATAGTTTAAGAGATATATCGTAAAAACCATATCAACCGCTATTTTCAAGATGGCGGCCGTGGGACAAGGGTGGCGACCCCACAAACTTGGTGATAGCTTCACACTGACCACCCCTACACATCAAAAAAATAAAATTGCGTCCTCTAAAAAATGCAACCCCAAATGTAACTTTTCAATGGACCAAAGGCCAATGTGATTGAATACAGTTACATGACTTATTTATTGTATTTAATTCATTACACATACATGGAAATAGCAGGTATGTATGTGCAACTTTATGGTAATCAGATAGTACAATGCCTACCTACGCCTCTTGTCATTAGAATTAAATAGACTGAATTGATTAGTATTTCAAAACACTGGACACACCTCTATATGGAGCGCCTATTATTATAATAAGGAACTTCGTTCCAATAAATCAATATCACATAAATGATCACAAACCGGTAAACGAAGAACACTAGATCCGCCTTAGTAAAGACCCAGCGCAGAAATATCTTTCCCAAAACAACAGGAAATTTGTGCGACACTGCGGTGGCCCTACCCTTCATTTCATGGTTTCGGGGAACTGTGTATTATCATATCCTTAGAGTACACTGCACAGCACAAGATCACACACTTCACGTCGACTAGAGACACAAGACGGATTTGTTTATTGTACGGCGTTGAGTGCGTGGTTTGAAATGCGTTGGTTCGAGTGCGCCAGAGCGCCCGTCGGCTGCGGCTCTGCGCCACTCGAGCCACACGCTTGCGCAAGCCTCGCTGGGGATACCTGTCTCCCATACGCAGTCAATCGTGAAAGTCTGTGATGTCATTCCCTTATCAGCGCCTTATTTCAATACTTAATTATGTTACTTATCGGCTGTTTGTTGTAACTCACGTTTGTGTCACCTTTTCGTTAATTGTATACTCCATATTTTGATTGCAGTTTCCTATCGAGACTTTGTTTATACTAGTCTTATATTAAGTATTAATTTTAGTGTCCAACTGCTGTTGTTTATCAGTTAGATACTTGATTTATTTTGTTTCCCATTCAATTTCCACCTATGCTCTGAGATTTATTATGCACTCAGTGACTACATCATTAACATCTAATTATTATTATATGCAACGATTGTCTATATAGGACTTTGTTTGTATGTTAAATCATTGATATATGACGAATAAATTATTTCCATCCTCGTTCGTTATCAGTATTTACCTAAAAGTAATGTGCAATTCAAACGCAGATCACATCTCTAACGTGCAATACTTGGTGACCCACATGTCAGGGCTTAATGTATGCGCTCGGATATTGATGCATTTCTACTGGCGAATATGTTATGATGTCTTTACATTGGGTACGATTGCCGTTTGCAATTCAGAGCACGCAGGTGCGAGCGATAAACAGACTATCAACATGCAGTCACTCGGCAGGATGATGCTGGTTTAGATTTTTTATTTTCCATTTACACGGGCCGATTGCTCGCTATTGGCAGAGCGTTCAGGGACAGTGTGCTCAAGTTCTAAGAGTACGTGGTATGAATTTGCTCGATAGCTTGGTGATATTTAGCCTAGGAAGCGGAACAATGCTTGCGTATTTATGTGGAACCAGATGATGAAACTTGTTTTGGTTGCCAACAGCCTGTTTAACAATGCAAGCGGTAAAGGTTAAACGTTTTCTTTTTATTTCATGTATTCTAATAACGAATAATATGATAGTTGAAAAAAATACATTGCAAGATTTTTTTTTATATTTCTTCACCACGTATCGTGGTAATTCTGTTGATGGGCACGATTACCAATGTTATTAATTGCACGACGATGCGAAGCATCAGAGAGTGCTTTACGATCGAAAAATTTTTTTCGCCTCATTTTTGCAGCTATTCTTATTATTATAGCCTTGTTAGTTCACGGAATCAAGATATTTTGCATACTATTGTCGAGATAATTTAATGGAGATTAATCCCATACTTTTTAAAAATTGATTTACTTCAATAGAATTGGAAAAAAACACCGAAATAGGTCAAAAAATTTTCCTGTCCGTCATGTGTGAAACCTGAAAACACTATAACTTGTGAAAAAATCCATCATTTGAGTTAAATTTTTTTTTTAAATATTCTAATCGACGATTGTAGGTCACTGAATGCGAATGATTAATTAATTCAGTGTCGTTTAATTGCAATTAATAAAAAACGAAAACTACAAGACTATATATCTATATATATATTTTTTTTTTTATATTTCATAATTAAATGAGCATTATGAGTCGTGCACTTTTGGATTTTCCAAATTTAAAAATGTATTTTTTTAGCAATTGCATGGAAAATTTTCAAAATGAATAACATTGAAATGATGTTGCATGCCTACATTATTGTCTGCCTCAACGATAGATTGCTCAAATCGTCTGAACTTTAAATCAATAATTTAACATAGAAGTTTGTGCGGCGCGCGGTTTGACCTTGTTAATATTGCAATAGCCACGTGAGAAAAATTTGAATGTGTTTTTATTTGAATTTTAATTCATAAACCTATATATTATTTATTTTTATACAACTGATTACATTTTTGGGAACAAGAATCAATGCTCAAAATTAATAGAAATATTAATAAAAATCAAATAGGACTTTCTGTATGTTTGTGACTATATTTAGGCAGATTATTATGACTCACACCAACGTAACACACTTATTACAAGTTTGACGAAATATAAAGAATATATTATACACTTTTCTCGTTAAAATTAATATTTATTCGTGACCATAACCTAAAAAGTTTAACAGCAGAGTAAAAGCAACCGCTGCACGGCCTTGCCTTGTGTCTCAGGTAATTATGTACATTTGTAATTAGTCCTACCATTATCTTGTATTATGGGAAACACTGGATTACAAAATAGACTAAATATCTATTATCCACTCTTTCTCGGCATATTACGTAAAACGCATACAATATTAATTAATTATACACTCGGTTATTCCTTGTTACAAGAATGACAATCGAAGTTTTAATGCGGCAAAGTGGTCTGGAAAATTGGAAATAGGTACATACTAATTAAGTAGGTACTGCAACGATGTTAATTTTGTATCGGACTAGTGCAGTCTTCATCGTGAATGGTATATAAAATGCTTTTTTATTTATTTCTTATCGTATAGGGAATCTTTATTGCAAGATGCGATAGTACATTTTTATTTTTACTTGTTAAATATCAACAGTAAAGTTGCCTTCTTAGTTATTTTATATTTTACTTTTTTGTGCTCAATCATGTTATAAATATTTTTTTTACTTCAAAACATGAATGAGAAAATGCTCGTGAATTATTTCCACCTATAAATCTTATTGAAATAAAGGAGACTATTTTATTTTTAAAGGTACATTATAATAATTGAAATATAAAGTTTTATAGAATAATAAACCGTTATTTATGCAGTTTTGTGAAAGAGTATGTGATGTAATAAGTTTCACCATTAACGAAGCCTTTCGCCCCGCGATCACGGTCTGGCGCCAGCGCATTCTTAAAATAATACATTTTTGCACAAACTGAATTAAAATTGCATTGCTCATAAAGGAGGTCGTGCAACGGGACAGAAAGTTATGTAAAAACGAAACTTGCAAAGTGAATGCTCCACAAACTTGTAAACTGTTTCTTAATCTCAAAAAAGTTATATAATTTTATTATTTTACACCCCAGCTCTTATTACATTTGTTTGAATGGAAATTTTCAAATTATTACATTAGAACAGAGTATATTTGAAGTTCTAATTTGCTATTGAAATTTTTCTAATATTGTAAATCAAAAATTGTTTGTGGATGAACTTTAGAACAAGTTGCTGTAATATGGTACCTATGCACTATGCAGGAAGATTATAATTTATACTCTACAAAATATAAAAGATAAGCTGTTTTTATCCGAGTAGGAATCACAAGAGCAAGGCCCATGAAACGTTATTATTTATTACACATTGAAAAAAAAAAACTTTCCAAAGGGTTTTCTATAATTGTTGTATTTGTTAATGATTGGAATGTAAAATTTCATTTATTTTTGCAATACTGTTTAAGAAATATTAATATTAAATTATCACGTTTTATTACGCGTAACAATGACGATACGATTACTATATATTACAATAATTCTTTATTAATTTAAAGAGTTACCTAATGGCTGACTTTTCTGAATAAATAAAGGTATGAAAATGTTTAATTAAATTATTTTGATGCCTTAGTAACGATGAGTAACCTTGCCTAACTATTGACATAGTATAAAGAGACCTCTTTATAATATGCTATTGACGTAGCATGCGAATATTATTTCATTGTTGTCCCATGTATGTCAACTATATCTTAGCTGACCCTTGCTATATCGAAACAGTTTATAGTTTATACAGTAGCTAACATCCGTCATCGTCCTCGTCGATTGAGTTTTATTTCTAACAGCAATTATAGTGTGTAGTCGATAGGTATGTTCTAAGTAGGTAGGTACTATGTAGTTGCATACTTAGTACTTACTGACCGCGTCGTCCTTTGAGCCGTAGCTGTAGGGCGTCCAGTGCTGAACAAAGTCAGAATTGACTTCTAAGATTTAAAGGTAGTTTTTCCTTGATTTACTTCAGATTCCATCGTCAGATCCTGTCTTGATGGACCACCTCGGCAGCACTTTCAAACTACATATTTTTTTTTTTATATAAATGGCAAAATTATCGACGATAATACCCAAAACAATGCATACAGAAGAAAATAGAAATCTTTTTTGCAAATAAATTATAAATAATATTAAATTTTTATTTCGATACTTACTGGAACAGTTCAAACAGCATAACAAAGACTGCGGTGTGAAAATTAATTTTGGAATTTCTACAGCAATTACCTACTTAATAATTAATGTATGTTAATGTGAATATTTAAATCAAGTTGACCTGATTTAAATTTTCACATTAACAAACTGTATTTTTTGTTGTATGTATGTATATGACATTAGCATCAGAAAGCATACGCGAAACATACCCGTGACATTTTGCTTTAAAAAGTGGTGCTGTTTATTATCTTGGTCGTAAATACTTAATCCCTCTGAAACTAGTTGGAACCAGGTATATGATATATAGTAATCTTACTTTAACGGTTAATTAATATCTGCTTGATCTCTACAATATTTTGAGGAGCGAAGTAGGACCTTAGCTCTTCCTTTTTTAGTTTTATTTGGGGAATAAAATAATCAATGGTAAATATGCAGTACCAGTTCAAAACAGGTGATATTTCATTACTATTTACACCCCTTTATCTTCTAGCTATATCATATGATTACTGTGATTGACTGGTAGAGCTATTTATCGCGCAGAGTCGTATGCCTTATAAAATAATCAGGGGATAAAAACAAACATAAAAATATCCTATTTCATTTAGCTGATGCAATTTTCAAACCAGCAAATTATATATCTATTTATTATTTTAACATAGTTTGTCGAAGTATTAGGTAAAAAAAAGTAAGGCAATTTTTTTAGTTCATTCACCTAAATGTGAAAAACGTGTGATGTTTTTGTTCAGTTTAAACTGTTTACAAATATGTACATAGTACATACCTGTTATAACGGTCCGTCTTTATAAGTATTTGCCAAAAA
>CAJQZM010013788.1:0-21627 GCA_907164665.1 Colias nastes
TATATCGAGAATATATTTACGTATATTTTTTATATTGGCGCGACCAATATCATTTCTTCGTAAAATGATAAAAAAAAGTTTTATTGAAAAATATAAATGGCTCTAATTTCTGAACATTTTCGCTCATAACTTTTTTATTTATAGTTCTACGACTAAAAGTTACTACACCAAAGTTGTAGAGAATTTAATTTGCAACAAATAATGTTAACGATATTTTTTTATCCGTTAAATAGTTTAAGAGATATATCGTAAAAACCATTTCAACCGCTATTTTCAAGATGGCGGCCGTGGGACAAGGGTGGCGACCCCACAAACTTGGTTTTAGCTTCACACTGACCCCCCCTACACATCAAAAAAACAAAATTGCGTCCTCTAAAAAACGCAAGGTTAGGGCTAAAAAATGTAACATTTCAATGGATCATATGTAGGTATCTGGTATACCTACTAAATTATTTTTAAAACGATAAATTAAATTAAATTAAAAAACACAAAATATGCAGAAATAAATTAAAATTATTATTATACAGGGTGTAATCGTTAAGTGTGCACAAGCGATTATTCCGTTACTATTGCAGATATCAAAAAAATTAAAACTGATATCGAAAGTACTTAACCTAATGAGTAAAATGGCCGTAATAAATTTTTAAAAATAAAACGAAAAATATCCAAAAATGTTACATTAAACGTCCCCATACATTTTATTTCCCATACATTTTGTAACCATAGCAGATTTTCGAAGTGATGTCTTTATTGTTTAAAACAATGAGGAGCTCTATTTACAGTTTCTAAATGAACTTTCCTTCAAATTTGCGAAGTAATTAAAACAGAAAACAAAAAAAGTAAGAAAAAGCTATAATCTTCCATATTAAATGTACATGGGATAATTCATATCTCATACTAATTAATGTATGGGAGGGTTTCATGTTATTTCTTTAGATATTTCTCGTTTTATTTTTAAAAATTTATTTTGGCCATTTTACTCATTAGGTTAAGTACTTTCGATAACAGTTTAAAGTTTTTTGATATCTGTAATAGTTACGGAATAATCGCCTGTGCACACTTAACGATTACACCCTGTATATATAGAGCATAGAACCTCCACCTTTTTGTTTTAGGATCAAAAAGAAAATAGTTTGACAGGCTTAGTGCTTGACAAAGTGGTGACGTCACGTATCGATAAAGATACAATAATTATAATATCTATCTTTTATGTATTTATGTTTTAACATTTTGGTGAAATATATTATTTCAGTTTAATTTGAACACGTGCTTGTAGATAAGTTGATTTCGGCGATCATTTTAAAAATGCCACGTACTAATTGCGCAGTATTCGGCTGCTTGAATTCAACTATACCAATTATACCACCAGATGATTTTGTTCAATATGTCGAGAAAATGAATAACATTTTCGTTGCTGCTCATAAACTGTAAAGTTGCTGAATTAATTTACAACGAATTAAATATAATCAGTTACTTAAAAAAACTGTTCATAAGATTGAGAATATTTTACACTATAAAATTTAACAATAAATTCCGAATTAGTCGTAGTAGACGAAAGTATTTTTCAGTAAATAATTTGTATTTTTTTTCGAATAAAGGCATATTTATGTAATGGTTATTTTAATATCTATACATATAATAAAATCGTAGGAAAGTCAAAACTGTAGATTGAATATTTTTTTAAAAGAATACTTGGGACAATAGATACCGAAGCCAAAAATATAGTTAGGCCACACCCCGGACACTCCATACAAAATTATCGTTTTGACAGTCACACTGTAGAGACTGCAAATGTGTGTGTTAACGCTTTATGGTTGGCACATTTGTGACTAGCGTAAAAAAAAAATTCGCGTTTTTCTGATGAAATACATCCGTAAACAGCACAATATCTAACCATTTTCTACGAAAAACGATAATCACAAATCCAAAATAATAAAATTACTTTAAGTCAATTTGATTAATGTTGTCAATCTTCGTTGCGTATCGTCCTTGCAGAAAAATATGGCCCATTTTAATCACGATCGCGCGGGGTGAGGTAAGTTTAATTTTGGCGGGAGGCGGAGAGTGTCCGTTCTGTAGCGTTTAGCTACTATTATCTATTCTGTGGTTAGGCTACAAACTGAAACAATCGATATTTATTTAACGTGAAGTCATTGACATCACTTTTCTATACTATGTATCTTTGTCATTCAAAATCTGTGGATGTGTCACCCGCTACTATCGATCCCCCTGAATACCCTTATGATTCTCGTAAACACGCTTGCTTGTGTGCGTGTGCCATTTCGAACGTTTTGTATGAAGTTTCCTAACTGTATGTATCTGTATATTGTGCCATTATCGTCCATTAGGAAGCTATTATTGAAATGAAATGAAATGAAATGAAATGAAATGAAAAAACATTTATTCCTAGAAAAAGGTACACACACAAGAAGAAAACACAAAATAGAACAAGAAAGAAAGTACGATACATAATATTAGACATCATGTTCGCTGAGAATTTCGTACTGTGTGTGCACTGCATTTCCAGAAAAGGGTCTTGACTCAGCTTTCTGCCATAGTCGCAGCAAGCTGCGACTACAGCGCTGGTATTCTGTCAAGACCGATTGGAGGGTGTGCTTTCGACTTTCCACTGCTATATAATAATCATAATATAGATAATAAATAGATAAATATAATAATAATAATATAATAATAATAATATAGATAATAAACAGATAAATAATACAAAGTAATAGATAATAAATTAATAAATAAATATGAATTTAAAAAATAAGTTGATCAGTTTATTAGTTTATTGGTGCTTTAAATACTATGCTGTTACTCTGCTGTTCTGCCAAAAGTAGACGTTTTAACTGTTGTTTAAAAGTAATTTTGGAACGAACTTGACGCATAGGCGGCGGTATATTATTCCAACATTTTGTGGCACAGTATTTAAAGCAACCACGAAAAGCCATGCTACGATGCTTCGGCACTGAGAGCACATCAACATTGGGTCTTAACGGATTCCGGCTTGTGTCCCTACGCCAGACTAGCTTCTCAAACAGATACAATGGGCGTTTGGTTTTGAGAAGATCAAACAGGAAGCATGCCGTGAAGAGCTTGTGTCTATTCCTCATGTTGAGCATCTTTGAAGAGTTCAGAAAAGGTGTTATGTGGGACCTGGCAGAAATGTTAAAGCAGAATCTGGCACAGGCGTTCTGAACTCTTTGCAAAAGCCTCCGTGACCGTTCCAGTAGACAAGACCCGAATACATTAATGCAGTAATTGAATCTAGAGAGGACAAGGGACTCGCACAACATAAGTCGGAGATCCGTATTAATAAAGGGACGCAACTTATACATTACTTTTAGACGATAGAAGCAACCTTTAACAATTTCAAGAATATGGCTTTCGAATTTGAGATTACTGTCAAAGATCACTCCCAAATTACGAGCCTCTTCCACTTCTTGAATCGGGAACCCATCAATGGATATTGACAAATTCAGATTTTTTGCTTTATGAACCTGCCCCTTTGTCCCGATAAACATATACTTGGACTTGACGGGGTTTAATAGCAGAGAGTTGTTAGATGCCCAGGTTGCAATACGACTCAAATCCGCTGAGAAGCCAGACATAGTCGCTGCGACGTTATCGTATTTTATTCGAGAGTATATTTGCAGGTCGTCCGCATATAGATGGTAGTTGGAGTTGATAAGGCACCGCGTAATGTCTGCCGAGTAAATTATGAACAAAAGGGGGCCCAATATCGAGCCCTGGGGAACACCACGTGTCAACAGGAGCTCCGAAGAGACGTTAGAAGAGCCATCATTGTTGTTCAGAATCACCCTCTGTACACGGTCTCGCAAGTAACTATCAAACCATTTGCAAGCGCCGTCATCAAATCCATAAAAGCGAAGCTTACTGATCATGAGTTCAAGATTGATCGAGTCAAAAGCTCTCGAAAAGTCCAACAGTGCGAGCAAAGACGCGCTGCCCATATATTCATTAGATAAGAGATCGTCTACAACATTCAGCAAGGCCGAGCAGGTGCTATGGCTCTTCCGGAAACCTGATTTAAGAAGATATTATTCTCTTCACAATAAATAACTATTTGATTGTACACGATTCTTTCCAGTAATTTTGAAAAATATGGAAGCAAACTAATTGGCCTTAGGTCTTTAAATTCTGAAGGGTTATTGGTTTTAGGTAGTGGTCGGACTAAAGCTATCTTCCAAGCAGATGGAAAAATTAAAGTTTCAAGTGATCGATTTAGAATAGCGGTCATGGCTTTCAATGTGGTTGGCAGTGTAAGCAAAATCATATCCCTCGATATTTTATCGTGGCCTTGCGCATTCGATTTTATCGCAAGTATTAGCTTCCCCACGGTTTCCTCGTCGACAGGTTTTAAAGAAAAATATACCGTTGTGAATTTATGATTGTTAAAGTAGTCTAAGGTAGGTTTATGAGTCGTATTTGGAGCTGGGATATTAAGAAAATGGGAATTTAATGCATCTGGATTGGATCCCGTAAATGATCAGGCATATCAGAACTGTCGCGAAAATTGGGCAGTACATATTTTTTCAAATTCTTCCAAAGTAGCTTTGAATTATGGGAATGTGATTGGATCTGAGACTGATAAAAAGCCAACTTTTCTTGTTGCATACATATATTGGTAAAATTTTTCAAAGATTTGTAGTATGACTTATCACTCTCGCACTTGGACGCCCGATATTTATCGTGAGCTTCATTTCGAGTTCTCATAATTTGACGAAGATTGCTTGTCAACCACGGCGAACTCTTATTTTTTAGAACTCTGGTAGTCTCTGGTGCATGCTTATCAAAAAGAAAACTTATATAGGTATTAAACGTCGTCACCATTTCGTTTACGGAATTAAGATTGGATATGTCATCCCATGGTAACATCTCAAGATCTTTGTTAAAGTCTTCCAGTACTATATTGCGAATAGATCTATATGTGAGACGTTTTGACGGGATTTTTGGTTTTTTAATTTTAAAATTTGCATATATCATGGCGTGACCTCCTAATTCCGGGACATGGTGAACGGCTGTTGAATACACGGGCATGTTAGTACACAACAGATCAATAACTGATTCACTGTGATCTGTGAAATGCGTTGGCTCCTCTATGCAATTGTCTAAGTTGCAGCATTTTAAGAACTGATTAAAAAGTATAGTCATACTATCTCGGTGTTTGTTGATGTTTATATTAAAATCACCAAGCAGAATAATATTATCAAATTCAGAGAAGTGTGCAATAGACTCAGTAAGCGCATCCAGAAAAATGTCAACATTCTGCCACGGTGGCCGATATGCTGTTCCAATCAGAATTTTTTGACAATTTATATTTATGGAGATCCACATCTGTTCGACTGTGGAAATGGACTGGGGGTTTGAACAAACACGGAAGGACAAACCACGCCTAACAAAGAACCCAACCCCACCACCACGCGACCTGGTGCCTAATTGGCGCGGTATGTGTCGAAAAGAATATCCAGGAATGCTTGGAGCCCTGCCTTCCTGACCGGAACGCAACCAGGTTTCATTAATTGCCATAATATCAGGATTGTGCGTCTCAATAGCAACTTGGAATTCATCATGCTTTGTGCAAATAGAACCGGCATTAAATAAACCAATTTTCAGTTGTTTATTACTGATCATTTGTATATAAGATAAAAATTGTACATAATTAGATTAATAAAATTCAAAAAACATGGAATATATAAAGATAATGTTAGATAGTTTGTACTATAGAAATAGAGTATGGTAATAGATTTATTTATACATAAATACAGAAACATGTCCAAGTAATTTAGAATAATATTCTTATTACGTACAGATTGAAGTTTTAATCCATAGATAAATACATACATACACATTAATATTATATGATATAAATAAAGTATGTTAAAAGAATAAGGGTATGAGCAGAAACCATTAAAATATAGCCTAAAAGCAGTGAAAAGTGAGTAGGATTGGAACTGAGTGCAGCACACTAATACAGTTATCTCAGCAAACATGACGCCAAAAACAAGATCAATAATACGTAGAAGGCAAGTATGTAAAGAGTATGAGATAATATAATAAGTAAGATTTGATACATGATTTCCCATAATTAGCAAACACTGACATTTAAATAAATATAAAAATTCGTTGTATAAAGATTCCATTCTACCTGTGTCAAGTAATTTAGAAAAGTACTTATAAAAATTTAAACTTGATTTGATAAAAGTTACATACAAGACATAAGGTATAGTAATTATTAAGACATACAAAAGAGTAAAGTTTAGGTAAAAATACAATAATTCTGTCATAATGATATTACACCACAATATTATTAGACAGCTAGAATAATTATAAAAATATTCATCGCTAGGTACACGGATTAAACATAATAATATTAATTGCTGAAACATCATGTTTACTATTAAAAAATAAGTTGCTCTTTTCACAAATGTGTTAGACAATACGACCAGGCAGATATTAGGAGTTAGATTTGATACATTTTTACACTTATCTAGCAAACACTGACTTTTATATAGACAATTCAAAAATGATTGTAAAATTATTACATTATATAATTGACACGATGAAATTTCATTGTACAAATATTCCATTCTACCCATGTCAAATAATTTAGAAAAAAAGTTACAATGTTTTAAACTAGTTTTGATGAAAGTCACATACAAGACAAAAGGTATAGTGATAGTTAAATACAAAAGAGTAAGGTTTAGGCAAAAATACAATAATTCAGTCATAGTCATATTACACAAGAATATAATTAGATGGCCAGAATAATTATAAAAATATTCATTGCTAGGTACACGCATTAAACATAATATTATCTGCTTAAAAATAATTTTGATAATTAAAAAATATAATACTCCTGTAACAAATGTGTTAGACAATACGACCATACAACTAAAGTCACTATAGAAAAATTCAATATTAGTTATGCGAGTTAATGATAATAATATTTGATTGCACTTAATTTTAACTATAAATATAAGTACAAAACTTAAAAATAATACTATTGGCACAAAAATTCTACACAAAATAATCAGACAGCCGTGATAATAAAGAAGATATTCATTGCTTAGTACACAAAAAGATGATATTAAAGTTTGATTACACATAATTTGAACAAAATTTATGTTAAAATCTTTGCAGTAATAGTTACCAAGATAAATACACATGTTTAATATAATAGTTCTAAAAGATACATTATGGAAAGGATGAATAGAATACAATGTGACATTTATATGACTTGGTGAGTTAAATAATACATAACAATATAGAAAGATTAATTTGATAATATGAAATCTACTGTATGATATTGTGCGTTTCAATTTGTCATTTAGTTTATATTGACTTGTTATCACAGACCGTGCCAAAAATACGCTCAAATTCCTCTTCAGACCGAATCATATGCACGCTGCTGGTGTCTGTTTGGCGTGCGTATATACGACCTTCTTTGGTCCATGTGAAGCGCCAATGCTTAACTCTCGCCATATTTTTCGCTTTAGCAAATAAAATACGATTTTTGTAGGTGAGTCTTTCGTGCAGATGGACACGTCTAATATCATGTTGGGGAAGGCCTAGATCAGCAGTTGTGGTGCCTCGACGTACCCGAGCGCTCTTCAAGAGATCGTCACGTGTCTGCCTTCGTGTGAAGCGTACAGAGATAGGCCGTGGACGAGCAGAGTGGTTGTTATCAGTGTCAGTTCCCGGAATCTCATTGTTAGTAGCGACAGTATTGTGTGCTTTTTCTGTGTTATAGTTAACTTTAGGGACACGTTTAGAAGGAAAACAAAGCGGAAAATATTTTCTTATCTCCGAGATTCTAAAGGAAATAGACGTTATAATTAAGCTTAGATATTATATAAACGTTAACAATAGATCCATAAGTAATGTACTCGACAGTCTTCACGTATGTAATATAATATTTCAGACGCTTTACTGAACGTGATATTTTGAACAGATCAAGTCCTCAGATCGAGCCTATGTAAACACAAGAGGGATTGTAATGTAAACCACATGAAGCGATAATATTATAAGCTTATGTCTGGTTTGGAATAATTCAGTAATATTATGAAATAATAATAATGTATGACTCAGCTGACCTTTCTAAATTCATATTACAAATTCAGTAATATCGTACAGGGTATTATAGTCGGCCATTGCGAACCGGACATAACATTATTTTATGTGATAGTAAATGATCCTTATACGACCTCTCCCTTTATGTGTTTAATTGTATCTATCTATCTATCTATGTGGGCAACATATCGAAACTTGCAAATGCTCATCTTTTATTATATTATGTACGTCTACTTGAAGAATGAAAACAGTGCTCTGATCCCTCATTACAACATGTTTACAGTATACTCGTATGTAGATATAATACAATACTATGTAGTCGATAATAATGTTATGAGTGTGGAATGCAATATTAGCATTTAGCACAATGGTCAGAGCACGGTCTCATTTCCTCCCGATAATGGGAAGCTGCGGCGCGGTATCAATGAAGTTTATCCAGATATAACTGGTTACAACTGCGCTATTTGTTCATACTTTATAAAACAATATTATCCGTTTTATTTTATTACAGTTCGCTTAGTGTACGTCACAGGGTCTGAAGTTTATGCAGGCATTAGCGTTTGATGCATTCTCGTATATTTTTGATGCCGCGGTGCTACGAGCTACGGAGGTAATAATAAGATGAAGTAATACTTCCATAATATATTATAAGTGTTCAAACGTACCTGGTCATTGCGACCTTTTTTTTTTTTTTTTTTTAAAGTGGGGAAATCTTCTTAGATACCCCCGGCTCCCGGGGATGGAGCCGTGGTTATGTCGGATTTTTACCGACTAAAACCCCACTCTGTTCCATCGCGCTGCTTTGGACGGAACTGCGGGAACGGTTACGACTCTACCGCGTGTCCCGCCCAGCAGATGCCCGTTTCCAGGCCCACCACTAGAACCCCCCTCGCTGGCGGCTGCTGGAACGAAGGCTTACGCCACCAACGCGCAGACAATGGATCTTTCCCCGCTCCATCATCCGCGTTCCCCCGACATTGCGACCTACGAAATCTTAATGCTTAAAAATGTTATTGAAAAAATTGGCACACCTAAACTTTACGGTAACTGATCTCTAATAAATAATAATATCTTCCTATCTATCTATATCAGTATAATAGACATTATATATTGTAAGTTTCACTTACAAATTCACTCTACAATCTACATTCTCATGAACACAAAAAAATTGAAAATTCCATTAGGACTTAATATTATGTTTATTGTATCTACAACTTATATTGATTACAAGCTAATCAAGTTGGAGAAAGGAATGATAACTACAAGATGTAAACAAGATAATAAAGCCTTATATGAAAAAGCAAAGAAAGTGAAGTTGGAAACGTGATTGTCGGCAGACGGGGTAATTAAAAGGTAAGAGTCAATTTGCGGTTCTTAGCGGGCGAGTGTCACAAAGCGACGGAAATGAGTCCGACACGAGGCGGCTTCAACACGCTACCCGCCCGCCGCACACCCGCTCCACGCCCGCTCCACGCCCGCTTCACACCCGCCACAAAGGTGCCGTTTATCTGAAGACTATTTCATGCAACAATGAAAGTTCGTTTGGCCAATTTAACAACAGCTGTATGCTGAGGTATACTGTGGTTCGGACACATTTCTGACTCAACATGCAAAGCTGTCGAGTGGACAATAATATCGTTACTGCAAAGACGTTACAGCCACAGCCCCAGGGAGAAATGTTGACAAATTAAACTTTGCCACGGTACGTATGGGCAATACAATATAATATTTATATGGAAAAAAATTGAAGCTTATGTCAGCATTTTAGGTACACGGAAATATTTTTTTCTAAAAGAAAATCTAAAGATGTTTACTCCTATTTTTTCCAGCTTCTTTTATTGTTTCTCTTCATTATAATTAGGTACTTAATTATTGAGGAGGTACGCGAGGAATGTAACGCAACGTTCTATAATTTTTTTAATAAATTTCCACATTATGTATTCAGTGAAAATACATCAGATAAAACTAAAATATTTGACTTAGACTAAGTAAATACAACAGAAAGTTTTGCAATAAGAACTAAAGACTGTCCAACATTCCAAGATACCATCGATCTTCGCTCCGATCGGACCGACCTTGACTCCAACTAGAACTTACTCAGAGTTAGTTGTAACTCTATTCTATAGCTCTTGTCAGCTGTTCTATAGCTTTGCAGAATTTTTGCATATCCAGCTAGTAGGAATGGCTGAATTGATAATAAAGGTTACCCACGCCCTTTATCCTAAATACACAGGCCATAGCCAATCACACTTAATTTTAACCACACATTCTCATATGCAGTTGATCCTTGCGAATGTGTAGGTGCTATAGAAAATAATAATATATTTATTTTGTCCATACAGTGAATCTTTTCATGTTTCTCACAGTTTTACGTCTATAACTATTTTCTATAATACCAAAATGTTCGATGGCATTGTAAATTTTCATGCGATTTTCACCGGACACTCGTGTCTTATAAAAAGGAACAATGGCCCAGTGGAGCAGTTGGCAGCACTCAATAAAATTAACTGGATTACCTTCACGGGATTCGAAGCTAAGTGATTTTATTATATGAGATTTGTATCGAAATATTCTGAGAACTTTTGTATGAAAATATCAGTGTTAAATTTAAGGATAGCAGAAATTAATTCGAGTAACATTTATTTGCTTTTCTGTGGCTTTCATAAAATAACTACGCTTTGGTTTTGTTTTTAAAAATACACACACAACAACGCATGAAAAATATGTAGAATTTATCAGTTCTCTTCTGTTATGTCACATATTTCTCTAGTAAAATTACAAACATAATATTATATATATTGAGTTTAATTAAGTTCCAAAATTAATTAATTTGCGAAATTCTTTCTATGCAATAACAATTCCATATTATATATTTTGTTAATATTGTCTTCCATGATATATTATGGTCATTGTTTGCAACGATTTGGGCAGCATCTGTTACACTCAAATGCTGCTTTATTACTTTTGTTTTCCAAATTAAACGTTTAAGTATAGTAGAAAGGGCCTGTTTACAGTTAGAGAAAGTAAACTAAATAAAGTATGAATAAAAGGATAATTGTAAGGCTGCTAAATGGGTGGGGGTGGTGCTAAATGGGGGCGCCAGCAACAGGTGACTTGCATGGTTATACTAATGACCATCTCATCTCAAGGGCACTTCTTTGTTCTTACATTCAAACTTTTTCCTTCTTTTCGTTATTTATATTATTGATATGATCGTAACTGTTTAACATGAATCAGCTATTTTAAACTTTGGATGTCAGGGGACAATATAACGGGGTCATCAGTAATACAGGACGTACTATAATGTTACTCTTAGATGTTCTTGGCATAAAACAGACTGTTTTTACAATCGGCAATGCACTAAGTTCTTGATATAAAAACAAACATTCAGAGTTAAGGTACCATACCGAATGAAGATGGGCCAGCATGTTTGGCCGGTGTTAACAGCCACTAACTCGGGGAAGTTCTCTGGCTGAGCTAAGAGGGTTAACGATCATTACTGTCTAACGAATGGAACCGCCACGAGCTCTCACCCAGCTACAAATAAAAAAGCAATAGCAATAAACCTACTTCGGCTATATTGGCAGCAGATTGCTCAATTATGTGTTAAGTGTAGTTTGTGTCACGCTCAACGGCCGGGGGACATCCCCCCCGCACCCCGCTTCCCCTCCCGCGCCCGGCCCGGTCACCGTCTCACACTTTATTGGCTTAATATCGATGACTGCATACATACACATCAACTAGCTTCTTTGTTGCCATCCGTGCAATTCAAAGATATTGCTGCCGTAATAATAATAATTTATACAGCACTCTTGCTAATAAGTTTTAAACATTACACTGAACTCCTACCACTAAAGATAGTAATTAATACAAGAGCTACACATTTATCGGCTCAGAACTTGGAGAGGTAAGCATAATACAAAAGGCAATTTCTAGAGCGGCTTATGTAAAGCCGTTCCATAAAGATAGATAAGACCATTGCTATACATATACATAATTCAATAATAAAAAGTTATAGTTTAGTTTGTCATTTATCTGAAAGTACTGAAGTGAAACTGGTAAAAAAATAATAGTTCGCTGATTATAAGTCAAGATTTTTCAAGAAGGTATTATTTTTAGTTTTAGTAACACATAAATTACAATACATACTCGTAATTCGTAAATTATATAAAAATCCCAATAATTTATGTGGCGTATTCACATCAAAAAGAAGCATTAAGTAATAGAAAAAGCTGAATGTTTATCGAAAAAATGCTCATTAAAATGTAAAATATTTTTTAAACGCTTCAAGCGTTCGAAAAATATTTTATATTTTATAATAATAAAAGATTTATTGGACGTATTAAAACATTTACTACAATGTTTTCTATGGATATAAGAATCGTAAATCATGAGAATCTCTTGAAAAATCGTAAAGTCGTACATTATTCCATTGAACTATTTACGACTGAAACCTTTATAGGTCACGTGATGGAAAAGTATTTTTATGAGTGTTATAAATCGAGCCAGAGATGTAGCATTGTACTTTGTGTAGATTCCAATATTATGTTACATTGAAAATTGAAACATATTATTCAGTAACTATATTGCGTTCAGAACATCTGTATATATAAAACTCAAAGGTGACTGATATAGTGATCTATCAACGCACAGCTCAAACCACTGGATATATCGGGCTGAAATTTGGCATGCAGGTAGATGTTAGGACGTAGGCATCCGCTAAGAAAGGATTTCCCGAAATTCTTGCGTGAACGGGGAAAAACGGGGATGCACGTACAAAGTCGTGGGCGGAAGCTAGTTATGTAATATAACATTTACGTTGCGAACCCGTATTTCCGTGTTGTAATCTATCAATGATGCTGGCTGCCCTCCGATTCTGTGCTAAGAGAGAGTTTATCTTGCTTATAACAAAATGTCAACAAATTCATCATAATTTTACTACATTTTATTCTGTCTATTGCAAAAATATAGGTCTTCTGAACAAAAACTTAAAGGAAAAAATGCTTTTATTTCGATAGAAAAAAAGTAATATAAAAACATAATAATCATGAATTAACTGTTAAAAAAGTCGGTTTTTGAAAGAAACACTTAATCACCATCCACTGTGTCCACATATTATCATCTAACCAAATAACAATATTTTCAGGAATTATCTCCGAAAAGAGCTTCCCTTACCTTAGTCTGAGTTATTCATTTTTATAACATTATTTTGGAGCGATGTCATGCTTCCAAATAGTCACAAAAACCGGCGCCAATCTGGGTTGAGATGCTATTGAGATTTAATACCGATAGAATGATATTCCTTATCTCTAACGAAATTGGCTTCCTCAAACACGGCTCCGGGATCCGAAACTCTGAGTTTGTTTTAATAAAACGTAGCAAATAGGGAAGAATCACACTACATATCATCACACCACATCACACAGTTTTGCCGACGCGACCTCGACTCCAATAAGTTCAACAAGGCTCTGTTAGTAAAGGTTAATTAAACGTTTGTTTAATATTTGCCAGGGCCCTAACACATTATTTTTATATACCTAAATATATTATGTTATCTTTTATGGACTTTATAGAGATATACTTAATTAATTTGGGTAAAATGTTATGAAAAAAACCTTTCAAAGCTGCTAAATTTAAACGAAAAAAATTAAACAAAAGATCCAAACAATCATCTGGCTACTTCAACAGCGTGAAATATATTAATATGTACACTGTACAGTATACAGTATACACGCTTCACCTTTAAGAAATTATTAGCCGCTTCTTTTCTTATATCGACACAACTGACCCTGATAAGTGTCCATTTGTATCTAGAAACAGGCACTCTGCAATTTATAAGTTAAAATTTGAATAAAATAAAATATTATATAGAGATGGCCTACTTGAATGGAAACAGAACTCCTTTTAGACTTACTTATCCGTAATCAGACGAGATGGGCTTCGCTCCAAAATATAAAATTCTCTGCAAAATAAATAATGCATCTCTGCAACGTTTCGCGTAAAATGGTACATGAAAGCTTGAAACATTTACCGGTTCGGAATATCAATACTAGGTGAGAGCAATTTCTGCAGAAAGCTACTTATTTCAAGTGGCTGAGGGCTGGGGCGCTACGGTGACGCTACGGGGGCGCTACGGGGGCGCTACTGAGCTGCAGCTACGTGTGGCCGCTCACCTTAATAGACGCGCTTGTTTGTACTTTTGACGTTATTTCGGTTTGACTTTATTGCCTGATATTGCATTTGTATGACAAATTTTTGAATTTTTACAGACTCTACTAATAACAATGATTATAGGAACCTGAGTTATTATAATATGCTTTCACATTTGTTATTCTCAAAAAATTGTCTATTCTTATTGTGAAAGAGATAAATTTATTTTAAACAAACATAATTACATAACATGCCTTTAACTTTATTATGGTTAGGTATACATCTCATTATGATAGGCTGTAATATAGATTACATGTTCAGGTTCTCACGTCATCACTTCGGAAGCAGTGTGTTAATATTTGCAAAGTTGACGACAGTCGCCTCCCGCCCCCACGCCCCGCGCCCCTTCGCCCCACGCCTCGCGGAGATTAGCCGGGATAACTTCAAAGGCGTCACCGCGTGAAATCGGTACACGAACTATAAACTGAACTTTTCTATAGGAAACGGGAAATTTTATGGCTTCCGTTCATTGGGAAAAAATGTCAAGATCAAAACATTATTTGAAAAATATTATGTAACTGTTTATTTGCAAATCTAGTTAGTTACTTTTCTAAGTGACGAAACCAAATCGTACGTAAAGAAAAGTTTACAACTTATCTATCTTGTTCGGTGAAGCGCTTAATTTACAAGAAAAATATATAAGTTGAAACATCTACATAAGATTATCGACAAAAGATACGAAACGACTTTGATCACAGGCGGTTTGTATGTAGCGCCTTCCGCTCGAGTGATATCTGGGAAATAGCACTTCTTAGTTTCATGTCATACTCGTAGTTTAGCCTCCATCAGCTCCGTTGATTCCGTATAAAAATACCGACGAATGCCAACTTTCATAACGCGATAAAACTTTGTCGTATTCAATCCGTTTTTATGTTTAGAAACATAAATATTTTTTCCCGAAGTTGAGGCGACTTGACGGCGGCTACTTTATTGGCCTTTAATACAACTATTACAGAAGCACAAAACACGCAATTAACGCCTAGTTTATAATATAATTACATGCTGTGGATATCAGACAATATTTTTAGAATATATTTTTGGTTATTAGAAATAAAGTAAATAGTTAGTATGTTTATTATCTATTGGATTGCCTTGGCTTTTCTGATGAAAATTGCAGATATTATAAACATGTTATATTATAATATACTGATGTACTTACTAAAATAAAGTGATTTTAAAACTGTCGCTACGGTGGAGCTATCCTAACAAAGAAGGACAATAAATTGAAATTATTTCCATTTGGCCAATTCTTTACTAGCGTGAGCTCTATTTTATTTTCTCTGGGGTCAAATATTCCTAAAGCTTCCAACGAACTTGTTTCGTTAACGACCTCTCTCAGCATTTTCAAGATGCAAATACGACAAATTCTTTATTCATTGAAAATAATACATTTTTTAACATTCTACATAAAAAGTAGTAAAAATATTTTTTACTTCCATAATATAAATTGCCTGTGCAACAATTCAAAATTAAATAACTTCTGACCAATGTAATGTTTAAATGCAAAGCAATTGCAATACGAATATTTCCTTCCTTACTTAAAATTATTATTTTGTTACTGAAAAAACTTAAGATTTTACATAGTGGACGAATAGAAACACTAACATATCCTTATTGCTCCCATTTTGCTTTGTGTTTGAAAATAATTATAATAAATCTATTGAATTTAGATACTTAATGTTACGAATAATCAAATTAATAACTTTGAATAAAAATAGAAAAAAATACATACCTATTTGTTTATTTTATTAAATAAAATATTTTAGTTCGATGCTTAGGTTTGTTACAATACCTTATATTATAATATGTACAATTGTACATAATTATAATTTACTTTTAAATATTATTTATACTATTTATCTCAACATAAGAGGGTTCAATCGGCCAACTTAAAGTTCAAGTTATACTTGAGGTAAAAAGTTTCAACAGATATTTTGTCCTGGTAATATCACGTTTTATGAAAAATTCATTGCTCTTGTTCATTCGTAAGTGGTCTTCGCAATTTTTATTGACATTAATGAGCGTAAAATGTTGATTAAAATATTATTATTATTTATTATCATCGTATAGTTAAACTTATTTCTAACTTATTCGAGTACAATATATTGAACGACTCGTATTTTAATGCAACATTTAATATTAAAGAATTGTACAAATAATGCATGCTTAATTTTTGTCAGACAGTATCTAATAGTTGCCCAATACGATTTACCAACCTAAACCAGCAAAAACTCTGATTTACGTTTACTGGAGTCTGGAACAATGTCGATACATCTATACCATAAGTACTTGTTTTCAAACTGCAATTCCAACTTAAATACGATACTCAGTGTGTTCGCGATGCAACAAATTTGTACAACACTCGTTACAACAACAGCAACTGTCCCCGCCCCGCACCCTCCCGCCCGCCGCGCCGCCCGCCGATCCGATAATATCATCCAACTTCCAAACAACAATAAATAAACATTGAGCATAGTTTTGATTCTAACTGCCTATTCGTTAGAAAGCTGTTAAAATTTATGAAAATGAATAGCATTGATTACAATACGTGCATGTTATAGCTTACTATCTCAATGTGTACTGAATTGGTCAAGCTGTTAGTTTGTGTAGCCGCACGTGTCAGTTCACAGCTCCACTGAAACCTCGCTACAATATATTGAGAGGGACTGCATTGGTCAATAACGATCGCTTGTTGAGTGATTGCTGTCCGCACTCCGCAGTGGAGGAGACATGCTCATGACTTCGACATCTCAAGCGACACATGATTTTGATATGATGCATCAGATTATTGTTTATATAGGAAAATAAATACGCAGGGTTGCTGGTTCTCAATGGCGGCGAAAAGCTGAAGACCGAGCTCTATGGCGTGCCTAGGCCTATGTCCAACAGTGGACGGAAAAAGGCTGAAGAGAGAGAGACAGATAAATTAGGTGTATCTACGACGCGGACGCGCCCACTATAATATACACGGGCCACGGCCACTATAATATCCTTTCTAGTTTTTTTTTTATAAAATGCAACAAACAATAAAGTAATAAATATTCTTATTGTTTAATCCTACGTTTAAAACACAGAACAATTTGAGTTTGTATTCTTTGAAAGTTATAAATTATAACGTGTATATTGAACAAAAATTCTCGCTACATTTGAATCATTGTTAAAAAGTTGTCGTATATTTTTAGCGAAGTGCGAGGTTTTTGTTTGTAACCGCGAGACAAAGGTGTGCTCGCTGCGGCTGCGGGCCCGTGCCCCGTGGGCCGGGGGCGGGTTCACTATTTGTTGGCTTATCAGAATATATATTTTATCATGTTTATTATTATAAATAAATAAAAAAAAATAATAAACCATTTTAATAAACTAGATGCCAGGAACTTGTCGCGGGTCTTTGCCCAGTGCTGACTCGTTGACCGGACGTGATTTTCGCAGCTCAAAGCGATGAATTGCTTTGTATATGTACCTATCTATTTTTCGTTTGCTTGTTGTTGAAATTGAATACGAGTCAACTGCTAGTGGAATATAAAGTATGTTTTGTAATATAATGTAAAATATTAGCTTCTTGGGAAAATCCACCTTGCGTATGAATAATATCTAAAATGCTGAGAATTGTATTTGCTCAATCGAACCAATAGCAGCACGTACTCTACAAATTATCTGATTGAATTCAAGATGCAAGATCAGCATCGTAAAATTAGATGCATCAGCTCTAGACCAGGCGCTTGTAGTAGACATAATAAATTGGAATCCAAAAGTGTACGCACGTGCCATGGACGTATAAAAAAAGACGGACGCCGTATTACGAACAAACAACGTGAAGCCACCATAGTAAGCTAGCGATCGTGTAAAGACAATAAACACGCACACACTCTCACCATAGTAAGCTAGTCGGCCGCCATTACGTCGTGAACTACCGACTGATTAACTGCGTCACTGTTTCACAAAAAATATTTAAAATGCCGTCTTGCGTGGTTAAATGGTGTCGCAACAGTACAATTTTAAATAACAAAACACAAGGGATTACATTCCACAGGGAAGCAAGTTATTTCTTTTATGTTTTAATGACAAAATTATTACGGCAAAATTTATAGAAAAAAATACAGCCGCCATTGTCATCAGGACAGCTGTTGCCATGGCAACATGGCACACACACATGGATGTTTCGCCGCCATTACTAGGCTTCACTCAATGTTTAGGCGATATACCGTCCGTCTTTTTTTATACGTCCATGGCACGTGCAATGTTCTTATGAAAATTGCAATTTCCTATAGGTACCTATATTCGGAGTAGAATTATGACTAGATTAGCAGGTGTTAATTGCGACGAGAATAACTTGCAGTGCGCGGCTTAACTCAGTTAAATTAGCCGGTAAACTCGTCCGCGGGCGGCGGCAAGTCTTATATTAGATGATTCTAAATATGGAACACTGTATAGAACTATATAACCATACTTTGAAAAACTATTACGTTTGATAAGTTTTATTTTTGACAATAAGAACATCTGATAATATAACGTGTAAACATTAATTGAACACAATTTGCCTGCTGCGGGGTCCAGGAGCGAGAAACACGCGAGGAACGTCAGCTTGGTGACGTCAGCGCTCAGCTCATCGATGCGGACCCCCCGGAGGGCGATCTGGCGGCAAATTGTGTATGAATATCACATTATTGCACACTGCGGCACCCTAAAGTGTACTCTCACAAGTGTCTGCCGCTTACATCTTGTACGCCTCGCACCATCAATGTAAATTGGTAAATTATAGCATTGTCAGTCAATCGCCGCGATCCTACCAATAAAAATTTATGTACAAGCTTGTAAATTCCTACTTGAAGATGCTGGTCGATCTATGATGCGGAAATTATCAGGACACATCGATTATGCAGGTTCATACACAGTGTAATAAGCTCAAATAAACTTATAGTTTTGAAGACGTTAATTACGTAAAAATACGTAAACTCTATATTTTTTACATCCATCGCATAGCATCTTCATGCATCTGGCATATTATTGTAGTAGCGCTTTAATAATGTGTATGAAGACAAAATCTTAAACCTAAACCGCGCGTGTCGATGGCAATTTTTTATATTTTTTTATTTGAATGTATAAAGTGTACGTTTTCGATCTGAATTTTAGCGCTACTTATAACCACGGTAAACAAAAGTAGGCTTACTTTGGTAGGTATAGTACCTATTTATAATGCATCTATTTATATTATTGTCAGCTTGCAATATTATGATCGATTGTCCTTTATCAATAAAACAGAGAGAATCCAATATTTTCGCAACAGATGTTTTTACATCGGCGTGATTGATATGCTCTTCCGGCATGAGTCACGCGGTGACCTGCGTGCCGGGCGGCGTGCGGCGTGTGCTGCTCGTGCGGCATGTAGTGATAATGTATTATTCATAAATGTTTACATAAATTATACAAAGTAAATTATTGTAAAAATACGAAACGTTTCTGTCGGATTTGGATGATCAGATTTGATTTCATTACATGAATTACGTCCGTACATTTTCTCTGAACTATGATGCATTTATCACATTTATAAGACATGTACGTAGTTCTGTTCTATGGGCTAGTTAAATAGCTACTAGCAGTGCTGAATAACTGAAGAGGTCGCGAGACGCGAAGGGTCAGCGAGCCGGTAGCGCCAGCACTGGCCTGCAGCTATGAGCTACGAGCCAGTTAGCTCGCAGCTGTCAACAGCGCGTATTGTGCCGACGCGTGGCGCCGTGGTCGCTGCCAGACTCGCGTAGAGCCGCGCGCCCGACTAGCGACATAATATTATTATGAAATATTAAACCGTGGTATCAAAACAAACGAGCATCAAAATATAAATGTGTAATGTTATATTTTCACATACTTAGTATCTAAAATTAACTAATTAGTAAATAAATTTTAAACTCCGTAGCAAGTGAGTACAGAATTAGAGCTATAAATGTTATAATAACTTTTATTTGAAAATTTATTTTGTTGATAGATACTACTTATGAAATGTTTTGTTGTATTTTATAATCATAGTTTTATTAGTTTGTCATAATAATACATCAATTACATATTGAGCAATATAAAAATATAAATAATTCATCAAGAGCTCTTCTGTCTTTAACTGACAGATTCGTTATTTTATTATTTTTTTATACATATTTAGTTGGTTCCTAGTTCCTACAATATATAAATAAAAAGTACATCAAGTAGATAGTTTTTTTTGGAAAAAATACGTTTAATTTGGAATCTTCCAACGTTTGTGGGATCGTCGTACAAAATACGAAGTACGATAAGTAGGTAGTAGTTCTATTTAGTGATCTGTGTTACGATGATAATATTATACATATGTATAGCACTCTATGTACGATGTGCTCACTCACCAAGGTTGAAATAATTTTATAAAATCAAATGTATTTATTTATTTATTAAATTATTGTACTTTAGACATAGTATAGATATAGGTATTTGAAAATTATTTTACTTAATTACATATTCAGTGGATTGTCCACTAGATATTAATCTATTGTTAAAGAACAACAATAGATTAATATCTACAATATGTAAAGTGAGAGCGGCTTGAAATTTGTTCACTTGACAGCAGGCAGCTTTGTCGTAGACTCGTAGGCCGTAGCGCTTGTTGCATTCAATGTACCTATGTATATCCATACTAATATTATAAATGCGAAAGTAACTCTGTCTGTCTGTCTGTTACTCAATCACGCCTAAACTACTGAACCAATTTTCATGAAATTTGGTATGGAGATATTTTGATACCCGAGAAAGGACATAGGCTACTTTTTACCCCGGGAAATAGGATAGGTTTTATCCCGGAAATCCCACGGGAACGGGAACTATGCGGGTTTTTCTTTGACTGCGCGGGCGATGCCGCGGGCGGAAACCTAGTATTGTATATGTCTAGTTATGTTGTTATTTAAGTATTTAAGTCAGAGTTTGTACGTTCATTTCAATCAGCTATAAACATAATTATACATAGTTTATCTCATCATCATAATTTGCATCAACCAAATGTACATGTGCAGTGGTGATCGCTTACCAATTACCATCACATAAACAACCAGCTCGGCTGCCCGTTCTCACATAATAAAGCGTTTCTTACTTCTTCATTAACCTGTTAAATATAATTCAGTGGAATAATATTACCGTTACTTTTGTAATCCAGTAATCTGTAAGCCACACAAAAACACGTGGCAACCATTTTGTGATACAATTAATGAATCCAAAGTAGCCGCTCGAAATAATTACAAAATAACAGACGCGCAAATTAGTTCGCCACCTGTTGGAGTCGGGTCCTGCGGTGTCAGCTCATTTGCATTC
>CAJQZM010013793.1:0-16486 GCA_907164665.1 Colias nastes
GTTTAATTCAGACGCGTTTCAGTCAGACCTAAATTAGGTTTATGAATGCACAGAGCTGTACTCTATGTTTCGAATACTTTTTAATTTTTATTTATATAAAGAACCAGTTGCATATTAGACTTTAAGTATTATTATGATATTTATATCATTCAGAAGCACTTAAGGGTTATTACCTCGTAACATAATTGGCTTGTAAAAGCACTGGCAAAACTTTTGAACTAATTGACTTTTAACACTGAAACATGCTCCTTTATACGGCATACCTTTACCTCGAGATAGATGCGTTCACTTTTAAAAGAGTCTTTAATGTAAGTAGTTCTATATTTTTATAATAAAATTATTATAGGTAATATGTCTCGTGTTTCTATTTTCCTCGTACCTCATGCGGTACTTATTGTTAAAGGTATGAAAAAACTTGCGCGTTAGGAAAATACATCACTGTATTTCAGAAATGTAAATAACAAAGCCGGTGAGCATCAGTGTAATATTTTTTTACGAAACTAAGAAACCCTTTTAAAAACAGAAGCAAAAGCGCTAATCCTCGAGCGCTAATGGCGGACGCATCGCATATTTTACTTCCAATTACTCGAGATCGAAACCCAATTATTCATTTAGCCCGTGGGTGTTAATACCGTTCCGCCGGATCAGTTTATTCAGGCTGATGCACTGATCTTGTCAGCTATGTTAAAATTCTATCACATACGACACGGTCAACTAATAACGGTATTACATGCGCTGCGATGGTTCGCCAAATTTCGAAATACATTGCGCGTTTTGAACGCGATTTGAACATGCATTGCCGAATTTTTCATACGGATGGAGAAATGGAAAATGTCACGATTTACAATCGACGAAGTTTGGGTGGATATGGTGAGGCAAAAACGTGCACGCTACCGTACCGTGTTTATGTGCAAAGGATTTTTTAAAGTCAATTATTTAGTGCATGTCGCACGTGGTAATGGAGTGCTCTCCTGTGCTGTACCTAAATGCTATCAATTTGGTAACAGAAACTATATGTTTTGACGGTAAAAATCTCAAAGTATGGTTGATTATTTTTGCACCTAAAACTTTGAAAGCGTATGATAGTGAAATCATTAATTTATATTTAGGAATGCTTTAGAGAAGTAAGTCGATTATGAAGAAATTCATAAAGTTGAAAAACATACAAAAAGCTCGTGTAATATCAGAATTAATATTTATTGCACTTCTATCTAGAATTTAATGAAAACCATTTCTGAGATTTTTAATAAACGTGCATATTCATTCGCAATTTAAAAGGATTTCTTGCTACTGAAATTCCCTGTAAAGCTTTACTGAACTCTAGAAGCTCAATCTTTGTATTTCCCAGTATCCTGCGTAGTATGAAATTTCATATTCAAATGCGAATGAATAGGGCTGTAATTCAACACGAATATTGCAGGATCCGTAGGGTTGTCGGATACGGATTTATAAAACGGTTCAAGGATAGTGTTTATGTATTTTGCGATCTAAGTGTTTGCGAGTTTAATGCGATTTTCATGCAATTCTGAGTCCAATAATTAGTCCGCTGAGGCGCTTACGTCTCGGATATTGTTTGATGATTGTATTGGATTTAGACTAAACATTTGTGTTTATTCTTTGATTTCTGTTGATAAAATAATGGTTTGATCTATGTGTTTGAGGAACTTTATTACAATTAGAAAAACGATAATTAGATTGTTAAAGATTTATAAGATTAAATTATTACAAGATAAATATAATACAGTAAACTAATTACTGTGTCTAAGCAAGAAGAAATTATCTTTGAATTACCTATACTTGGGTACAAATTATCTTAAGATTTCTAACTCCGAGTGGGCGTTTAAAAAAATCACATTTTAACAGCTCGCTTCGTCTTTGTCCTGTGTATTTAATCATATATTAAATAGTCTCTGAGCTTACATGCGACGAAGCTGGGAAAAATATGATAAAATATATATTAAAAGAGAGGTCACATGCATATTTTCCCTTGTATACAGTACCGTGTAATGAAATTGAAATTCAGTACAAAGCGCTGGACACGGATTTACAGGAAGGGGTGGTTGATATCTCAATTATGAAATGAAATATAACAAGCCGCCCACTGCACTGCCTCCATACTTCACGGGCTATTAAATTAGCGGATGATTAACGTTACATCAATGTTATTGGTTTTCTATTAGAAGTCTATTAGTTAGTTTGTATTGTTAGAGATTTGAGCTGTGTAATATTGAAGTGATTTGATGCATGTTGCAAATTGTGGGATAATCAACTCGTAGCGTGAAGTAATTAGATGTATTGTGTTTTACATTTGTATTTCATGTGCATAAATTAAATTATGCTGTTTTACGTGGAGTGTGTTAATTAGTGTTATAATAAATAAAGACGTCTCTTAAATATATTTTATTATTTATATCTCTGTTTATTCATAATGATTGCCCCAATTGTATTAAATGTTTAATTCCATTCACTTTTACACAATTTAAACAATAAAAAATATATAGATTTTATCAGAGCAATTAAAATAAAATTCCTGTGCAATAAAAACGTCGCCCGCTTCATGGAGCACCGCTAAAAGATACTTTTCAACAATAATGAGCTTGCATGTTCATGTGAAATACAAATTAATTCTCGCAAATGAAACTTTACTGTGTTACACCGACCGGAAGGGCGTCATTGAAAGCCCTTTGACATCGCCGTTGTCAATATTTTCACAAAAACATGCATCTTAAGCCGGCTACTCACGTACCTGCCTCAGGGGCAATATTGGAACAATCTCGGTTGGACGGCGGTTGGAGCAATTTTTCTGATCTCTAAGTTGCCCCTGCCTGCCTATACACATCACAATTAAGAAGCCAATTAAGGGTCCAATTTCAAAATTGCCCCTGCTGCAGGTACGTGAGTAGCCGGTTTTATATTATACGTTGAACTTTGTATTTTATGAGAATATTCTTTTAACTTTGAAAATTAATAATTTTTTTGATCTTTTCTTTTACTCGCGTGGTCTCGTGAGAAAATGACACTGTATTATTAAGTGCAAAAATTAACTTTTGTTCCTTTAATGTAGAAAGAAAGATGATTAATTCAGTTTTTAATATCACCTTTTATCGTTTATGAAAGAATCAAATTAAAATAAGAAAGGATGAAATAAAATAACCTTCTTGTGTGTTTTATTATTATTTATTTCGGCAAAACTTTTACACAATAAACACCTTAATTTATCAGGTTACATCTATCTAAAACAATTGGCTTCCAATATTATAAAATAACATTTAAACAATGCCCTAATAACCAATATAATCTTAAAAACAAAACAATATTTACCTGTTGTACAAATATTGAACAAGTTAATAAACTACACTTTGACCGTAACATTTGCCGGGGTTTATTTCCCCGGATTCCATATCAGCCAACACGAGAATTTAATAAACTCCATATTCATTTAATGCGAAATTCATCAAATGCATTCCAACTTTGTGAACAAACATTTTACATCATCAAAATGCGTCATGCGTCAAATTTACGCATGTTTTTTAGTTAGCTCTAAGTCGCGGTATATTGTTTTTTTTCTATAAATTGTAAGTTATTATATATTTACAGTTATATTAGAATAATTAATATTACAAATAATTTATTTTTAATTATTTTTATACATATAAAAAAACGAAAACATTAAACGTCTGCTTTAAATCTACAATTCGTGTAACACGTATTATTTCTAATAAAAACTTATTTTTGACCACAATTATCAGACTTTTTTATATGTTATATATATATGTTGTACATATAGTTATTTAAAAAAATAGTGAGAAACAAGTTTAGCACATATCAACGTATGCTCACGACATATAACTATGTTACATTTTTTGCAGGAGGCATTTGCCTTTCGTCATATTTCAGAAGGACAAAAAGTATAGTAAATACGTTTTTTTTTACTGAAGGCCTCCTCAGTACTTTCTTACGATGTACCAGATACTTCATTTTGCAACAAATTGGAGATATTATCACGCAAATATCTTATCAAAGCTGGTGATTCTAAACACCCACGCATAAACAAAAAAAGACAGTTCCATGCTTCTATATTTCATGTTTTTTTGACTCAGATGTTTTTGTGCTTTGTTGTTAACATTGTGGCTATAAATTTAATATGCAATATGCAGGCAATTTTATTGATTCCATAAAATAAAGCCATTGGCCATCTCATTGTCTTCCTACTATTGAACATCAGGGAACACATTCGGTCTAATGCATCTACTCCGCCTTTTGCTTGAATGTAATATATCATCTTTGCTTTGTACCTCATCGGGAAAAGCTTCTTCTGTGTCACTTTGCTCGTCATCTTCAATTTCCTGGTCCTCCTACTTCACTATCGGTTTCTTCACAGGGACCCTCATCGCTTTGCATAAGAGCGGCTAGTATACAATATTCTTCCAATTTTCTATCCCCAATTGTTTTCTATATTTGCTTCAATATGTATAAAAATAAATTTTTAACATAAGTCACAATATACAGTAAAAATAAGCTAAAAAATATTCAAACTACCATAGAAGTCAAAATCTTAAAAGTCACGGTAAAGATAATCATGCGTAATTTTGACTCACGTAGTCGTTATATTTCAAAATCGGTTACTCTAACTTTATTGACACGTATACCATAGGGTAGCTCTCAGTGACTTATGAAATGTCCTATAAGCACAGTTATGGATTCGCGACATTTCGCGACAAAAAAAGATACTGCTATATTTCGAAAACGCAGGAGTCATTTTGACGCAGACTATCTTTCTAGGGTTAAAACATATTTAATTAGCGTTACAACATAATATGTTATTTTGTGACAAATAATTTATAGATACTTAGGTCTCGAGAAATAACATAGAGTATTAAAGATAAATGTATTGTAAAATCTGTAACACAGCTTACACATATTATGTAGGTACTATTGCACTTATATTATTTGTCTCCTCAGAAACGGTGAAAATTCTCAGAAAGTCGGAGATCTGAGAACAAATTGCTTATATAAGTAACCTCAATATCTCTACTTAGGAGAAATCCGCTGTAAAGAGTTCTTATGAAATACATCTTATTATAAGGAGAATTTAAACTTATTATATCAGTGAAGAAGCTTTCAGAGAGGAAGGTTGTCGGAAGTAAATCAAATTTATTCATTTAATTAAAATTTATTTTTATCATTAATAAATTCATAATGATGAAAATAATTATTTATGACTCCTGTAATCTTAGAGCATTAAACCAACCGGAGACGACACGCGCAATTCTCTCATAGCCAAAATGTCTGTAATTTTCTGCGGGGGGAACGAGTCAACACATACAAATAGTGTTAACACAAACGCATTTTGAGATTACGTCGCTACACACGCACACGACAAAATAATCAAACGCCAGCATAGACTATACACACACAAGTTCAAACCTTGAATCAAACACACACATAGACAACGTGTCTGTATTCAACGTTAACGTAAACATCGATAGTGCGAAAACGCGTCGATAATTTAAGTCGATAATTATAAAACTTATCGATACATCATGGTCGATGAATTTTGAATTTGAATTTTAATGATAATTAAATACTTATTTGTGATTTGTGACACCTAAGTATTTATCACTAATAAAAAAATCGTGTCTGACCTCAAAAAATAGTAGTTAAATAAGTTTGCGAGATTATAAATCTATACGACATAAAATGCATGATACTTTTTTAATACCAGGTAAAACTGTACTTATCGGACGTCGAGTTGAGACTTGAGAGGCGTCTCGAATTGTTTTTCGTGAAATGAATTGCTAAATTTGGCACTATCAAAGCAATAAATATGCGTTAGGCCCGGTTCCCACTACGCCGGACCGGCAGATCTGCCGCGCCGGTAAATCTGCCGGAAGGGCTAGTGGCTGTACAATTTATATGAAGCTATTCACATTATCCCGGGTCCGGCATTTTTGCCAAGCCCGGCATTTTTACCGAGCGTTTTGTCACTACGAATTGCCGGTAGAACGACCGGGCCCGGAGTAATGTGAACGAGTTTGTGCCGGCAAATAAATTCTCTGAAACTTGTATCTCGTACTCTTATGTCTAGTCGTCCCAGTAAATCGTCAAAAGTGGTTGCTGTCATTCGAAAATAATAATTGAAGAACTTTGATTCGTCTCTTCTAAGTTCACCCATTAATGTTTCAAATGTTCCAAGTGAAAATCTTTCCCGTAAAATAGGGTGTACCCAATGTTTTCTTTTATTTTGCCTTCTATTAAGATACCACCACAACACAACAATTTCGTCATCCATTGTGCGCGCAGGTCCAAATTCAACTGAGGTACCTAAGTACTTGACTGTCTGAATTTCTTCCGGGATCCGATGTAATGTGAACACTCTGTCCGGTATCCGATTTCCGGCAGATCTGCCGGTCCGGCGTAGTGGGAACGCTGCCTTACAAAAACAAGATGGAGTAATGTTCTATAGTAATTTTCTAGTTTTCAATAATTCATAACTCAAAAACTAAAAGTTTCCGTCAACTAAAATTTCAGATTTAGATTCCATAGGACAATAGCAAACCACAAAAAAATTTACGTCTCTCAACTCGACGTCCTATAAAGTAAAGTTGACCCTTTCAAAAATTCATAACTCAAAAACTAAAAGTTTCCTGCAACTGAAATTTCAGATTAAGGTTTCATAGGATAATAGCTAATCACAAAAAAATTTACGCCTCTCAACTCAACGTCCCATAAAGTAAAGTTAAGCCTAATACGATTTTTCGTGAATGTCACAATTTACATATAAAACAGCGAACAGTGAACAAAAGGACAACTTCGTCGTTCATTTACATCGTTTATTTACAAAGATTTATATTTATTAAGAAACGCAGAAACACTAGTACTAGTCCGTTTAGAAGTCCATGAAACATGATTCGCACAAGATTCAATCCAGACATCCCGAATCACTGCACCTTTTAGAAATCTGAAAAAAAAAATATAAGAATCAAACAAACTGAAAAAATTTATTATCATCCGCCATAAGACGCCCACAGCTGGATAATATTTATATCGATATCATTCTTGTACCCTCCCATCCCTAATTTTTATGCAGTGATACCAGAATAACGAATTAAAAATGCCTTTTTACGTACATGTTACGAACGTAAATACTTACATTATAATTAATAAAATACAAACTTAAACTTAATATACTATAAAATGTTAAAGAAAAACATGTGTTGGAGATTTCAAATAAATTAATTTGCAAACGGTATTTATCATTAATTCATAAAGTTTATACAAATTATACATTCACGTTATTTATGGTTTCTTTGGTTAAATTGTATTACTCAATAATAACAAACATGAACTAATTAAAAGTTATAATTAAATATTAAAACAGTCTACGTACTTTAAAAATTACCCAAAAGTGGATGTAGTACCATTATGTGGCAACACTTTAACATTGATAATATATTTAAGTATTTTGCAAAATTTCTATAATATTTCACAATATTTTGATGTAAAAGTACTTACAGATGAAAAGTAACATTATCCTTTATTACATTCGATGTTTCTGACCTCTTCTTGCACGTAAATACGCTGCAATTTGGCATATTTCGCTCCTGTTTTTACACGATCACTGACATTAGCAAAATGGCGCTGGGCGCGCGTCAACTAGTTTTATATAACAAGTATGACCGGCGGACTAAAACCTTTGGCGAGAGGGGAACGCCTGCTAATGGCCACTCCGGTTGGTTTAATGCTCTAAGCCTGTAATGATAGGCTATACTCTCAACGCAAATTTTCTACCATATGTAAATACGGAAGCTTTCCAAACTTTATTGTAGGTACATAGTAAAATGGAATTGTTAGCAAACATTGAACTAGTAAACGTACTCAATCCAATTAGCATTTTTTCACCCATAGTAAAAAGCATCACGCCTAAGTGACAAAGGCTACACTTTAATCCTGGATTCGGGCGTACCCATCTCGACTAGGCCATTTATTTCGCATATTCATTGTGCGCCTGAACGCATAAAAGCATTCAAGTTTGCTCACGGATTTGTCGATTTTAAAAAAATTCGCTATGATACGCGAACGTGCATATTGCACAAGAGTATTGATTCATAGCCTGTAACTATAAACATAGCCTTTACCACGCTCCCCGTGTAATAACTGCAAATGTAATATCTGGACAAAGCCTAAATATCAAAGGGCGCTTTGATGACGGTAAATAAACACATGTAGCAGTAATTGAAAATACTCAATATCCGCTGGCTGGCGCACTGTTTATTTATTTATTTATTTATTTATTTATTTATTTGAAAACTACACAGCTTACAGTTTGACTTAATCTACTTATATCTATGATACAATACGCCAATTACGAGTTTTACAATTATTATCAATTATATGTATATTTAAAACAGTAACTTATTAAAGAGTGGTGAGTTGTGTGTGTGGGTGAGTGCGTGCGTGCGTTTGGGTGTGTTTGTGTGTGTGTGTGCGTGTGCATGATTAAAATGTGTTAGGTAGGTACGTTTGATAATAATTTAATTACATTGGATTTAAAACGATTGCGAGGACTGTTAAATATGTCAAGAGTAGAAAATTTTTCATTGTATATCGAAGGTAGGCGATTAAAGAGTGAGTTCTTCATATATTGATTTTTTGTACGTGGTATAAAGAATAAAGGAGTATTACGTGTTCGAGTTAGAGGGGTGTTAAAATATATATTTTCTGTTATTTGGGGGCAGTCTAGTTTGTTGTTCAGGAGATCATAAAGAAACATAATATCTGAAAGAGTACGTCTGTCTTCGAGAGTATTCATTTTAAAGAAAATGCAGGATTCTTTGTAGTCCTTAAAGTTATGTTTTGCTTTAAAACTAAGATGCTTCATAAATATCTTTTGTATTTTTTCTATTTTGTCTATATATTTTTTAAAAAATGGTCGCCATATTATGCTTCCATATTCTAATATGCTTCTGACGTAACTATTTATATAGCATTTTTAAACACTGAGAGTTTTTAAAAGGTTGACTTGTTCTTAGGATGAAACCAAGGGATTTGTATGCTTTACTGGACATGTACTCAATATGGGCGTCGAAGAAACATTTATCGTCCAGAAGGATGCCAAGATCCATTACTGAAGTTGTTCTATTAATTAACTGATTATTGATACTATATTCAAATAAAATAACGTTACGTTTACGAGAAAAGCTTATGGTTTGGCATTTTTGAATATTTACACCGATGTTATTAATTTTAAAATATTCTCCGAGATTATCTAGATCAGATTGGAGTAGATTACAATCGGCGGCACAAGTTACTTTACGGAAAATGTTGTTATCGTCGGCATACAGTAAGCAATTTGAGTTCTTAATACAATGTGTTATATCGAAAAGGAAAATGTTAAAGAGTAAAGGTGATATATGGGATCCTTGCGGAACTCCTGAGGTGACGTTTATGAAGTTAGATTTATGACTTCCTATGACTACTGCCTGACGGCGGTTTCTAATATAAGATATTACCCATCTATGCAGATTACCCTTAATACCTACAGCATTTAGTTTCCCGGCGAGAACATTATGGTCAACTCTATCGAAAGCCTTTTCGAGATCGGTATAAATAACGTCAATCTGAGCGCCGTCACTTATGTTAGTTAGTAAAAAGTTAGTAAATTCTGAAAGGTTTGTGTTAACACTCCGAGACTTAAGAGTCCGTATCGATTTTAGAGTGATTTTGACTTGTTTCTGTAATTCTTTAGAAGCTCGTTTAACAAAACTAAATTAGTAACAATGTGTGATGATATCTTAAATTAAAGATTCATTCAATATCTAAAATACGTTCGAGACAATTTATTGATATTCATTGTCCAGTTTGTTTAATAGCCAATAACCTGAGACGTGTTTCAATTTTTTCCATGCGGGACGTTCGTGTCTTTGTATTTTACACGGAATTTAATAGAAGAAGTTTTCTTATAAAATATACAACAGTAAAGACACTGAGACATCCTAAAATATGTTCGAGGCAATTTAAGTACTTTTATTGAAAAATTCAAAGAAAATCTAAGTTAAAAAAGCCTTACTTTGATGAAATTTTATGCGTATATGGCGTCGAATTTCTAGTTCTTACAACAGAGTTAAAAAAAAATAAAAAATACACACTAAATGATAGGTTAATGCTTAAAAATTTGCAATAAAAAAAATACATATTATATGTTTTATGAAAGAAATGGAATAATTTAAAGTTCTCTAGAATTTTCGATTATATACGGGAGCGCAAACGTTGTTACGGCAGATCTATATAATCGAATATTCTAGAGAATTTTAAATTATACCATTACTTTCATAAAACATAGTAGTTAGTTTTTTTAAACGAGCTCCTAAAGAATTAATGAAACAAGTCAAAATCACTCTAAAAAGCGATACGGCCTCTTAAAAAATCCATGCTGAGATGTAGGAAGACATTGCCTACAATAGGTAGCTATACATAAAATCATTAACTATACTGTCCATAAGTTTACCGAAAATATTTAAAATTGATATACCCCTGTAGTTAGTAATTTCATTTTTTGAACCTTTTTTAAAAATGGGGATTACACGTGCATCTTTCCATTGTTTGGGGTAGACACCTTCATCCAAAGATCGTTGAAAAATCAATTTTAGGGGAACAGCAAGCCCGTTTACGCATTTTTTAACAAATATAGCAGGAATCCCGTCTAAGCCTGCGCCCTTTTTACTGTCTAGTTTTTTAACCGCATTTGTTATCAGTTTATCTGAAATTTTAATTGAATTAATTACGTTAGAATGGGGCTCCTCTGCGTATGGTTTGGGATCGTAGGAAGAAGATTGTATGAATACGCTTTGGAAAAAGCTATTAAAAGCGTTACATATATCTGCACCACAAGAATAAGTCACTCCATTATATACCATACGACATGGCAAGCTGTTGTTTTTGCGTTTGTTATTTACAAAATTCCAAAACTCTTTAGGATTATGAATTATTTCTTTTTCGCACCTATGAATATAATTTTTAAAACATTCTTCTTGTAAAACTTTAATCCTATTTCTTAGTAAAGCAAATGCTGCGTAATCATTCGGGTTTTTAAATTTTTTCCAATTTTTATGAAGTTTAGATTTTTCTTTAATGATATTAATTAATGATGGGGTGTACCATTGAGGATACTTAAAACGTCCTGACACCCGTGCAGAGGGTACGTATTTTTCTATGATTGAGTTAAGCTCTTTGTAAAAACCATTAACCGCATCATCAACGGTCCCGTTTGTAAGAATTCGGTGCCATTCAATCTTCCCGAGTGCCGAGTTAATTGACATATAATCAGCTTTAAAATTTTTTTTTATGATCCGTGGATTATTACGCAGGGGTTTTATTTTATAGTTTTTGATGTTTATAAGTAATGGGGGATGAAATTTGTCGATATTCACTAAAGATGAGTCGCATTGTTCGCAAATTAATGAAAGATTTGAAAAAACAAGGTCAAGAATGTTTCCGCAACAATTATTAGTGAAGTTATACTGTGAGAGTCCGGATAAATACAAGGAATTCATAAAATCGTCAGCGGTTCGCATTAAGAGTGTATTAGAGCTATTTTTATTCAAATGTCCGTCAGGCGTCCACGCGAGAAAAGGTAGGTACATCGCTGATCGCATACCTATAGCAGTGTCATCAGCTGATATTAATCTGATCAAATCCTCAAAGACAAAGCATTAAGCCATCCCGTTAGTATGTTAGTGAATCCGCACCTCCTGACTAAGTACTTACTATTAATTTAGGAACCATTTATGCATATTCTATAATTATAATATGGGGGGCAAAATATTACTTTTTTATTTAAGACCGTTCTAAATAGGTTATTAATGTGCCTCCTTAACTCGCTTTGTAGAGTAACTACCTATAACATAATAATTAATACCTTTCCAGGTGATAATTAAAAAGACTGCGTGTGTCAAATTCTATATAGATACTTTTCTAACTGCTTCACACCAAAAGTTTTAACTGTAGTTTATTCTCATACACAAAATACCCACCTGTAATTACTTTACAATTACCATAAATTAATGTCATATATTAAAATAGAAACAGCTTTTATTCTCACATATTTATATTATAAATCTTAGCATTTCAATCGCAGTACTAAATACCGAGACACTACACATTCTACATACTAATATATTAATTATCTGTATACAATATCATTTCTACGGATTACACCGCTAATAAAGCTAATAAGAGGTGCATCTAGCGAATGGAAACTAACAAGCAATATATATACAATCAACTATACAATATAATATGTCCTACACACACACGTCTAAAGTAAACGATCAAAGCTCATTGAAGCAAAAAAATATTATTTGACATTATTTTAACGTTAAACTGTAATAATGTGTAAATTAATGACGTGTATCTTTTAGTAATAAATATTTTATTTAGTTTTAATTTTTTAAGTTTGAGCATAAAATGCTTAAACTCAAACTCAAACATTTATTTATTCAATTAGACTTATTTTAGAAGCACTTTCGAATCGTCATTACATATTTACCAAACTTACTTACTTATAAATACTAACCTATTTTTATGTCCGACTAGTAAAAGTTTCCAATGGCGCGTGCGGTGATGTGATTTTTAGCATTGAAAATATTTTCCTTTGTAAGTACCTATATTTGAATAAAATCGCCAATGCTAAATAATAACATGTTATGTATTAAAATATGGAAAGACTCTTGTTTGACTAAGTTGTGGAATAAATTAAATAATTTTTCAAATATGTCGTGTTGTACCTAAGTGTCAATAATATTAATACGGTAACTATAAAATTTAACGCGATTCATTTGATTGTAAATATAGAGACATAGTTCAAATTCCAAATAATTTTCATTGAATTCAAGTTTTGGTTCACTGTTAATAATTCTCTACAAATAAATATTCATCCTAATTAGCAACCACATAATTATCTTTAAGTTTCATAGAATGGACTTCAAACTAGCTCTGTGTGTGTTTAAACTAGCTCTATTGATCACGGCACAGATAAAATAATACTATATCACAGTAAGCTTTGTATTAATCATAATTGGCGAAATATGAGCCGTCCTTTGAAATCGCTGATGCCCTTTGTCGTGTGATGTTGTGTCTAACTGTTTTGTTTTTAATGGAATCGTCTCGACGAAATTCTCTCCGAATATTGCAAACTTTCCCCGGGAAAAATATTTTATAAACGAAGTCCGAAGTTTTAAGAGGAGGCTCCCTTTCTCATTTCTGGCACTGAGAGACTTACGGTACTAGACGCTAATACAGCCGTAATAAAGTTGAATATCGCGTGCGCTCTTTGATCGCGTTCGAGCTCGAAAAGTAAGTCTCAATTCTTATTTCGTTTATAACTAAAGTAATAATTGATCTAGAGAAAAAATATCTTGGTCTTCAATAGTAAACTCTATTTTCTTACTGTTAACATTTATTTTAGACATAAAGTCCAAGTAAATCTTAAAAAAAATGTAATAATCCTTAAAAAAGGCATCATTTTTGAATAAAAATTGAATCGAGCGAAAATGTTACAATTATGTTTCTGTCTTGTACATCGAAAGAAAAAGACCCAATAAATCATATACTAAATTTCCATTTTGATTGTATGTGTGACTGTTTCAGAATATTGATGCAAATTTACATAAAAAGGGAGCTTGCCCTTAATAAAACTTTATCTTGATTTAAAATGCGCACAAATAATGTATTTTTAAAATCTAGATTTAATGGAACATCAATTATTTAAATTATAAATACAAGCGGAAAAAATAAAATCTTTTTGCAGTATTTTAAACGTTATATTAATTATATTATATTTTCATTCTACGTTTCGTCATTAAGTCTTTAACGCAAACATAGTCACGTGGTCAGTCTTGTATTTCTAACTTTATAATAAAAGTAAAAGAAAAGTTACATTTTTCGGTCAGCTTTCCGACGGCAATAATGGGCCTACATCATGTAACTTACATATAAATGAAGATATTCTAAATATATTACGAATTATGTACATTTTGGTTGAATGATAAAATGGCATTTCTTTTTTTTATGAATAATACTTGTGTAAAACGAAAGACCAGGTAATAGCATTATACATTACACAAGTATACATACTCTTTGACGTTTTCCACAAAAAAAAAACATATAACACGATGAATTTATTTTAGAGCATTTTTTAATTATTTAAATCAAATTTATTTTAAACACCTACACAAGATATTTTAATTAAGTTTCAATTATATTAACCCATAGCAAAAATAATTAAATTTATGAACATGGAAAATTTTCAACGTGACTTACGATATTGTTTTAAAATATTAAATAATTTTTCAGTGCATATTGGTATCGAAAAATTTCATCGATGCAATGATGTGGAACAATTTATCATATTTAAAACTAGCCTGTACCCGCGACTTCGTTCTCGCGTGCGTAGATTCAAACTTAATTTTTTAGTAAATTATATCTTATATATTGCCGAGGACTAAAAGATTCATCAAAATCCTGTGGTGCGCTTGTAATAGAAGCGAAATCAAAAAGAACTAATCAAGTTCTTTAAAAACTTTGTTTTAAAGGCGTTAAAAAATCCTTTAAATTATCTTCTTATAAATTAGTTTTTTTGTCCTGTTTTATCAAAATTTATAGTCACAGCGGACCTACCTAGGTTACCTGTTATTGATTTAAGCTATGTTGCATTCGGCCATTCAATAATTGTAATACGATATCACCCTTTTCATCATGCCGGTTTAATAACTACCCCATACTTTTTTTAACAATTCAAGAGATTGGTTAATTATTCACTTATAATACCACAAGAGCTTCAAAATTATCGGGTATTTTCCGATAGGTTCGTTGCAAACAAATGAAGGAGTCAAGTTTTTAGTCAAGGTTAAAGTTTCCTGAAAAACTTGACGACTTTATTTGTTTGCAGGGAACCTTGAGGGAAATGCCAGATAATTTTGAAGCTCGTGTGGTATTCGGGGGATTATTTTTCCGTTCCAAATGTCGGCCAATAATTTCACAATTGAATTCAACCTGTCAGTTTGACGTCAACGACCAGAGAAAATTTTCAAAAAATTATCAGTATAATACCATGTAGGTTGTACCACGTGACGTCGAATGGTGCAATTCTATTGGTCGATATTTGGGTCGGAAAAATAATCAATTAAATTATGATAATTGTTGTATTGGAAATTAACATTAACATAGCAAGCTATAAAAAGCAAAGCTTACAGAAATTACAAAAAGTTAAATATTTTAAAGTTAAATATAAAAAAAAGCACAAAAAGAATTCTAGTAAATATTATTATAATAAATATATAAAATTATTAATACCTAATAAACTGTTTTAAAGCACACAAACCATTACTATTCATTCGTCAATATAACACACATTTATGAATTATAACAACCAAAATTTCTCAATGATTTCACATCTTGCTATGTTATAAAATTTCATAAAGTAAAAGCGACGTCTAGCCGATGGGAAGCCGGAAAAATAAAATAACTCTGAATTTTCGGACCGCGGCCGACGGTTAACAATTGGCCTACAACACAATAAACATCATATTTTCATGGATATTTGTAGATATTGTTTTTCAAACTTATATTATATGTTACTTTTAATATATTTTTTAGATACGTTAAATAAGAATCAAACAATAAAACCACCAACAACTTATGCATTTAGTTTTTAGTATCTTTAATCAATCATTTTCACTCAATAAGGGAATTAATTAGTTTTAATAAAGTTTTGGTTCGCAAAATATCTTGTTAATAAACTATGATAAAGCAATGACACACACTTTTTACGGTCAAATATTTTTATTCATAACTTATTTTTTTCTTTTTGTAGAAATAGTTTAGATTTTGTTATCTTTTGTAAATAACGTTCAGGGTGTTAATTGATTGAAATTGACATTTATTTATCTCAAAGTTTAATACTTTTTACTATACTTCACTGAAAGTTGGAAGTTAACTTTTTCTCCCGCTCCTGAGTTAATTGTACATTCCTCTGTTTTAATTACAGTGCCTAAAGATACACCCATACACATTGGAGATAAAAAAAAAGTTTTAAAAGCTTTCTTTACACACTACAAAGAGAAAATCTACATAAAATCTTGTAAAATAAAAGTACAAGTTTGATAAAAGTTGTTTTTTACTCAAGTCAAATAGAAGATTTATTAAGTTATACCCTTTTATTATTCTTACTGTAGCCAACGGGGTCTAAGAGTATTTGTCGATAGACCATCACGCTTGCTAATGCGGCTTGGCGATAGCTAGGTACAAGTCGAAGACCTTTTTATTCTAGATATGTCTTTAATTTTCAAATCTATTTTAAATTTGGCAGATTTCACTTTAAACTCATTGATGCTAATGCAAAAGTTGAATAATACCTAAAAAATTCTAGAAGATTTACAGCATTAACCCTTAACTAGAGTCGTGGGTCCAATGGACCCAGGTTGAGTTT
>CAJQZM010013794.1:0-17468 GCA_907164665.1 Colias nastes
AAAAAAAAAACAAAAGACAAACTATCAGGTTAACATACCACGAAATTATACAATTTAATGATGTTCAACAATAAAATTTAAAATGGTAAGGTTAGGGCTATAAAAATAGTTTACAACTTATTCACAGATATACCGAATATATTGAGGATTAGCAAATGGCACTGCCAAGTGCCAGATAATTTTTTACAAAACTAACTTTCCGCTTGCGGGTCCGATTCCGTCAATGATAATTTCCATTAGGATGAGATGTTTTACTGCAGTAAAAAGTAGCTTATGTCAGTCCTAGTCTCGTATCTCTAGAAACATACAAATCTTACTATAAAATCGCTCTGCTACGACAACACTGGCGCGTATGTCAGCGAGGATAATTCTAATACCCAATGAAATTTGAGTCTAGCATTTAAAAATAATATCGCTATTTTTTATATTCCATGACATCACGTACAATGTTATAAAAGTAGCTAAAATAAAATAATCTAGCTCTAATCTGTCTTAATTTTCTTACTACCAAGTAGAGTGCCATTGCAGCTAGATTTAGCTTAGACAGATAAAATAAATACAATTTGCTATTTCTCTCTATTTTTTTTATTAACCTTAAACCAATAAAATATGCGTAACAGCTTTTTATAGAGATCAGGTTTCCGAAAACATACTGCGATGATACGATATTTCGACTCCGTTACATTTTCTTATAAACATCAATGAAAGTTAACCATTAATCATATTGATATTAATGATGCGAGTTATATTAAGCTCTATAGCGTATATCACGAAGTCACACGAGCTTTAGGGGATTGTGCAACAGTCGTGACTGCGGTAATCGCAAGTGACATATCGCCCGCAAACGCGATGTTCCATTGAAATGTTACATTTTTTAGGCCAAATCTTAAGTTTTTTAGAGGACGCAATTTTATTTTTTGGATGTGTAGGGGAGGTCAGTGTGAAGCTAAAACCAAGTTTGTGGGGTCGCCACCCTTGTCCCACGGCCGCCATCTTGAAAATAGTGATTGAAATGGTTTTTACGATATATCACTTAAACTATTTATCTGATAAAAAAACATTATTAGCAATATTTGTTGCAAATTAAATTCTCTACAACTTTAGTCCAGTAACTTTTTGTCGTAGAACTATAAATAAAAAAGTTATAAGTGAAAATGTTCAGAAATGAGAGCTATTTATATTTTTCGATAATTTTTTTTTTATCATTTTAGGAAGAAATTATATCAGACAATTTTTGTAGATTGTTTTTCGAGGAACAATTTTTATTTACAACATTTTTTAATTACGTCAGTAGCTAGGGTTTTACAGCGCTCTGAAGTGAGTACTATTTTTCAGTACACTTAACTAGACATAAATTGGCTATTGGCTCTTTTCCCAGACTCCATAACAATGGAAGCATACTGCAGAACATTTCAGCCCTGCTTTTGGACGTAAAAAATAACGTGCTTCCAGACTCTACCTCTTGGGTGGTGGGGAAAAGAGTCAATAATTAATTATTAATAATATTGCAAAATTAATTATGAAAAATATTATAATAACAGAAAAAACAATTACTGATGACAAATTATTATTTATACACACATAATATATATGTATAATGTATAGCTAATAGCACTGAAAAATAGTACTCACTTCGGAGCGCTGTAAAACCTTAGCTATTGACCTAATGAAAAAATGTTATGTATAAAAGTTGTTCCTCGAAAAACAATCTACAAAAATGGTCTGATATCATTTCTTCGTAAAATGATAAAAAAAAGTTTTATTGAAAAATATAAATATCTCTAATTTCTGAACAATTTCGCTTATAATTTTTTTATTTATAGTTCTACGATAAAAAGTTACTGGACTAAAGTTGTAGAGAATTTAATTTGCAACAAATAATGCTAACAATGTTTTTTTATCAGATAAATAGTTTAAGAGATATATCGTAAAAACCATATTTACCGCTCTTTTCAAGGTGGCGGCCGTGGGACAAGGGTGGCGACCCCACAAACTTGGTGATAGCTTCACACTGACCCCCCCTACACATCAAAAAAATAAAATCGCGTCCTCTAAAAAATGCGACCCCAAATGTAACTTTTCAATGGACCACGATCCAATTTAAAATGTCGTTATGGGGTCAAGGTCATCCATCCTATGTCAGCACTATTGTTCTGATGAATGTGGGTGGTAACAACATATCGCCTACGCACTGCACGATTGTTTGATAAATTAATTTAGTATGTATTCGATTGATATTGTAATGCAAGATTTTAAAGTGCAAACATAAGTTTGATTATTTGATCTCGTTAAATAAAGGTGTATGTATGTAAAGTAAAAGTATAAGTATATAGATATTAAAATCTATTCTTTGTATTTGAAGTCTATTTAGGTACATGTACTGTGTACGGGGAAAGATGTAAATAAAACCATTTTTATTTAGCAAATTATATATTTTGCAATATACATTTTTGTGAACAAATCATTGTAACGACATTATTTATTCTCGTTATTCTTATATTTCTCGTAATAATATATGTATATACAATTATCAAACATTTGAGTATGCTATAAGTTGAACATTATAACATAATATAAATTAATCACATAGTATAAATTAGGCTAAATACTTATTGTATGATCCCTATCTTACTTCACTAAAGTAGGTATATTATAATAACTTAACCGCGAACGTCTTAATAAACGTAATTTTTCGTATTCGGATCGGCTTTGGATATAATTTTTAAATAATGTAAAATATGAACTCATTGATAAACTTTTTCCCCCTAAAGTTCACATCATTATTCGCGTCAATGAGTTCATATTTTGGCGGTTTTCCCTTGTGTAGCTTAATAATATGCACGTTCCACGTATGAAAACTGTTTCTAAAGATAAATGCTTATAAAAAGTGAACATTGAACACGAGAGGCTAAGGCACTAGTGAGAGCTCGAGGGCTGAGAGTTTATAGATCGTAAGAGCCGCTGTCTCCGTTCTTGCGAATGCGGAGCACGAATCTATACAGGATACCGGAGATCACGCCGCCGGCGATCGGGCCCACCCAGTATACCTGTAATATAATTAAACATTAGATCAAACACGCACATTTATATAAAAAAAAGGATATAGAACTTAGCAAAATGCACAAAATTATATGTATTTAAATTAATTTAAAATCATCAAATAAAAATAGGTATGTAAATATACTATTACATAAAGATGTCGCAGTAACGTAAGGCGGTGTATGTATGATGTCGTGGTACTTGTTTTTGTTGGCAGATAAACTGCAATCAAAGCGCATTTAGTAAGGTAGCTCTTTTGTATGCAACGATAATTCCACGCTTTCTGCATAGAACCACATATGAGAAAGTAAGGCATACAATGGTCATCAACCGTTATTATGTGATATTTGCATAACGCTGTAGTTATGTGTAATGGTGGGATGTGGTAATAGAAAGAGATTGCGTGATAGCTTTTTCAATTACTTTTTAAATAAGATTATCTCGAGACAAAGGCAAATTACCTACCTATCTATATTATGTTCAAATTAAGCATCAAAGCTTTGTTATTATTTGAGCTATTTTCTCTCATTAAAATGTTACAAGGCGAGCTTACATACCTACATAAGTACATAGTTAAACTTGACATTTTAAATTAACTATCGAACGATTGTGTTAAATTAGACCCTAGATTATAATATAGTTATAACATATTATCTCGATGTTATAACTATGATTTTGCTACAATAACACGTGTCGTGAACTCGTGTGGCTCCAAAGCGAATCAAGGTGATTGATCGCTGCACTTTATTTGAATATGATGTTTCTCGAATGTCCGCAATATCCTATACCTATATCTATAATACATATGTACCAAGATAATATTAGCTATATCTCGCCACTTTCACATCTCATCACGTGAGTGGTCACTAAACTATTATAAAATGTATAATAAAATATTTATAAACGACTCTACAACCAGAAGTTCACTGTGTTAGTTATGCAATTTTTATGATATCAAATAACAAGTTAGACGATATTGCTTTACAGAATGCAGACTTTAAGTCCGGTAATGGTTAGTAGTATTAATTATTATTACTAGTTAGTAATCACGAAAGTTTTTAAGGATACTTTAAGATGATCCTTCTTACTTGTTGTTGGAAAAAAAGAACGATATTAACTTTAAAGTTAATAAAAATATTTTATAATTTTTTAGTTATATAATTTAAGAACACAATATACGAAAGTGATCTGAATTAAAAATTTCCATTGTTCTGTATAAACGTTGTCAAACAACGCAAACTTTCCGCTGTTGGCTCATTCCATTAGACGACATGTTTGCAAATAATATGAAAGGTCAAATAATTTAGCGGGTACGTGATACAGATTATTTTGTATAATATGATGTAAACATTTAGCACATGCCATCTTTAATTTTGGTACATGACAAATCAATATGTTATTTGTATTGTGTGAAAAAAATAGTTTAAAGTGCTTTGTGTTTTCGTGTTTGTTTTACGTTAGCAATGTACATTATTAATAAATGGATTTAATAGTTCATTAAAGCTTTGTCAAAGGATTTAACAATGAACATAATTTAGTGATCATGAAAGTAACTTACCCACTGTGAAGTCCAGTTACCCATCACGAGCGCGGGGCCGAAGGACCGAGCGGGGTTCATACTTGAGCCAGTGAATGGAACCTGTACAAACATTAATTAATTATGTATAAGAAAGTTAAGAGTATTCGAGGAGAAAATTTTAATAAACAACATTATGTTATATATTCATATGTAAACAACTTATGACGTAATAAACGTATTTAGATCGTAGCCAGACGTGAAAATAACTCACAAACAATCCAAGCGTAAGCTTTTTTGCTTTGAGCTTTTCAATACATAATTTAAAATATATTATAAATTGTAGTCCTACAATAAATATGAAATTATTTTCTGAATACATTCCAAAACATGTATAAGTAGGTAGGTATCTATCTACATCAATATTTTTTCTAAAGGCGTCAAACTTATAATAAACATAATATTTTATGATACGCAGCAGTTTTTTTTCTATTGTAGATTTAAGGCTATATTTGTCACCGTTAAAAATAAAACACATATGGCTATCGCGCGGTCCGATCCGCCGCTGGCGACAAGTTCGCGAACAAATATTCGTATAAATTCGAATGTACAAAGCGAACGCGGCATTTGTTATGTGTTGACGATGACGGATTTATCCAAGGATCGGAAAGGCCGATTAGCACTAGCCAACATGATCAGCATCTCAACTATCGCCGCCTGGGAGTAACATCGCTACTCACAAAAGCCGCATGACAAGCCGTAATGCTGAGGCCGATGGCGAGCGGGCCGGAGCCCTTGATGTCGTTGCGGCGCGCGTCGCACACGCCCTGCACCACGAGCACTAGCACGGACGTGATCAGCGCCTCTACTAGCACCGCCTGCCAATAAACACCACGTTAGCTTACACAAACAAAAAAAAGTTTAATCAATAGGTAGATACACATTTAAATAAATTTTCATCGAAGTCAGCAAACTTAATAATGCGTAATCCTATAAAAAATGTGCCAAATCTTTAAAATAGTGAAATTATGTAAGATACTTAAATCTTTGATGTATTCCCATACCTGACCATCAGTGACACCATTTCCAGGCAAAGTCATACCAAAGGACATCACCCTGTCCTCAGGAACAGCCAACTGCAACAAAGTAAATTTATTTTAATATAAATTTCGGATTGTACTCTGTATCTTATATGTATTATAACTATTTACTAAATTATCCACACTTAATTGTTTGCAGCGGCAAACGCTTAGTCAAAATGCCTTTAATATTTGACCGCAAAATCGTTCCCAAATATTATAGAAATATGTCTCCGAGATATCAAACGCCTTGCACGTGCCCTAATTACTACTGAAACTTGTCAAGCAAGCTGGTTGTCAAGTTTGATTTCAATGAGACGCTAACAATGGTCGTAGGTGACCTAGTATGTTGGCAATGCACCTATGATGCAATAAGGATTTTAATCGCACAGCTTGTCTAGAACCTACTGCAACATAACATTATCCACGGCAGAGTGACTCCACTTAACGATAACTCAACTAAAATGGAATTTACCTACAACAAAAATAACTTTGAGCAAAAACAACACATAGTAGTAGAAGCTTTTCAGCTTGAAAAGCAACGGCTAAAGAAATTTAATTCAATTACATCGTTTAGAACCAAGCAATGCAAGAACATTCTTTCCGCATATACTACACGATTACTCTTAAATTGTTTACAAAGACGCTATAAATAACGGTTAAACCTGATACTACAAAGCACAAATTCAAAACAGAAGCGCATAAATTAACATACAAATAGCTCGTAAATTTGTGGCGCAACCGCTTCTCCTGAATTACAGATCGTCGTGGGAAAGAATTGCAGACTAGTCATAAACGCCCACGACTTTAGAAGCCTCGAGGGTGCGGCCTAGGGTGGTTACTCCATTACTCCTTAGTCCTTAGAAGAAGGAACGTGTACAATAAAGCAGAGAGGGGCTAGTGAAATGCTCGGAGGATATTGTGCACAAGTGTGGGCTTAGCCTAAGGGGGTTACTCCATTACTCCTTAGACGAAATAACGTTTTCACCGTAAAGTAGAAAAGAGACTAGCAAAATGCTCAGAGGATATTGTATTGCACAAGTGTGCGCGCTTAGTTAAAATATGATATCATAATTATTTGTCTGATGGATCGGAAGATTGACATTTCCGAGATGTAAGTAACCAGGCGCGAGAACAACAACAACCACAACTACTTATTATGATATTTTTATCAATATAAGGTGTGTTATATCTTCTTGAAAATATACATTGAAATAAGAAAGGATTCAGAACCTATACACCAGTGCCAAATTGATAGTAGATACATCATACAAATTACAAGTAATATAATATTCAACCGCAATGTAGATTTATTCAAATGTTCCTAAAAACAAACTAGAATTTAAGCATAATATCTAAGCCGTTCAAATTTCTCCAGAAGCAACGAGCAATAACATAAATAAAGAACTCACATAAACGTATTAGATAACTGGCTACAAAATCTTAAATTCGTTTGCAAATATATCTTGAACCGCAGTTCAAACACGAATCGTGAGTAATTATTTTGCATCTGATTTAAATTAAAAGAGAATCTTGTGATTTGTCAGTTAAACCAAGCTTAATGGTATGTATTGATATATCTTTTAAGAGCCACTTCACGTCTGAAATACAATAACCATACGCAATTAAATGATAATAAATTCAATTTTAATGGTCGTCGCTTGAATAAGGGATTATTACCTCTTAAATAAGCTTTATTAGTATTTTTGTGACTAACAAAATATCTTGTTTTTCGTATTATTTACGGTCAACGAACCGGTTCCATCGGAATTGAATAAATTAAATGCAACAAATAAAACGGAGAAGATGATTGGAAAGACTCTACTACCTACTAAGTACTTATTTCACTGGCTTTGCTCTATCTTAATAAAGTGAAATTCGCTAGATAGTTTAAAATTTAAAACTGGCTATAAAAGTGTTGTAATAATATATAAATTTCCAACAATTAATGTATTAATTAATTTTGTCTCAATTAATGTACAAGAACCGTGATCATTTCGTAACAACCATTGAACCAAATTATTATTTTAACACAGGTAAAAGGATAACCATGTATCGTATCCCACATAGCATTGTAGGTAACCGCCCAATTCTCTTACATGTTACACATATGATATACTTATCATTGATAATAATTATATCCATTCAATATGAACATTCGATTGCACATCTCGCTGTTCATTAATCTTTCAAAAGTCGCCGAACGAAGGTCGAGCTCCAATTTGTTCCTTTATTCTAAGACCATCAGTGTCATGGCGAACGAGACAATTTTTACCAGTTACAATTAACACGCCGACGCACTATATTTGGATGTGTCGTGCTTCATTTAATAGCTGTACAACGTGTATTTACTTCAAGTTATAATTTTATATGCATGTAAAAACGGGTCATGTTTGCTTCGCAGAAAGCCCGGCAAAAGCTGAGTAACCAAAGTGTAGAGCTCAATGATCTGCTAATTATCTACCTGCTTGAAGTAACGAGGTTTTGTTTTAAATACATAATATATTTGGACAGGACATTTTTATTTTTAAGATACAGTGTAGGTACATAGTTTATATCGAAATATATAATATATTTTATGTTCTTAAATCCGGTTTAAGCATCGACGTTTTATGATCAAATCGTATACTAAAATGTTTATCTTTCCTTCCGTCTCTTTGACATGTTTTCTCTCTGCACTATTGAAAGCAGAATGCTTTTAACACTTTTATCCATGTGAATTCGTTAAGAACATTTTCTACCGCTCTCTTTAATTAAATATATTTCAAATCTCTATTATTTATTATATCTAAATAAATAAATTTATTGTCATCATATCGATAAAACACACACAAATCAGTAACAAAACAAAACAAGAATCTGTCACAGTACTGTAACTGTAACTAAGTAACTAATTTACAAAATGTTCATACAAAAATCACAGTGCGGTTCGTTACTTGCTGACAAAAGTGGTTGACTGAGCTAATAGTGAATGTGTTGTTATTTCGAGTTATAAACTTACCCTGATAAAAGCAGCTCCAGCGACAGCACCGATCGTTTGTACCACGATGTAGAAAAATGCTTTGATGAGCTTCACATCACCCGCTACGAACAAGCCAGCGGTCACCGCGGGGTTGATGTGCCCTCCTGAGACGTGCGCGATCGCCTGTAACAAATAACGTGTTAATATGTGTGTTTTATGTACAATATTTTATAAACAATCACAAATTTCGTATGAGAGCTACACAATTAAGAAATAACTTAATAAAAAGTTTCTAATTACACAAAACTAATTAATTTAAAATTGAATAGGTATATAACTTTAGTTTTGATTCTTCCTTTATTTTGGGTTCCAATATTTTTAATTCGTAATTTATTTACTAAAATAAGATATTCTATTTCGATAGAAGGAAAAGGAGTAGTATTTATCTTAATTTAATTAACTGTAAATATTATTGGTTCATTAGAAAATAACATGAATATCATTAAGCTTATATTCATCGATGATTTTATCAATACTTATCTCCATAAGCTCAGTAAATTACAACGACATTTAAATTACTATGCATTCAGATCGATATTAGCCATAAATAAATATTTATTTATATATTATTGAGCTATCTGCTCGCAAATAAATAACTTGAGCATTGGATGGTGTCGCGTAATCAATAAAATATCTTGTCATTATTAACCTATAAAGTTTGCTCGCGAGTTAGTCAGCTTATCTCTATCCATTCACATAAAAATCTCAATTAATAGGTCGTTTGAATAATACATTTTAATTTGTAAGGGAAAATTCAAATATTGTTTAACTAAGAGGGTAATCTATCTTAGGGCTCTTTTTAGTTATCACCTAAGAACTACACTTTTCAATAGGTAGATATGTTATTTTTTACGTTTTCCTTTAGTATGAAAAAATTTAATCAAAAAATAATGGAGATATCTACTTTTCCATTATTCCATTCTCCACATTAATTCATTCCATTCTCTACATTTCGAATTACAAAACGAATAAGTATAATTAATCATTGTTATCTGTACAAAAACTTGTTATAATATAATTACATATAAAATTAGGTATACATTCAAAAAGATGTTATGAAAGTCATAGTCACGGTTGTTATAATGTAAATGCGTTGTGTTTATACGATTCGTACACAGTTGGAATAGAAATCTCAATCGGGTTTGCATATTAGCGCTTATCGGGGCCTATATCAGTCCATACATCATGCCCCATACGAAGTATATGTTATTATGTGGTTAGTGCACTATCAAGGGCAGTTACAATCCCTTAAGCGCGATTCATGTCAGCCACTTTTGCGGTTGTTAAATAAAATTTAATGCGCGTTTAATCATTTTTTACCTGGTTTCTAAGATAAAATATACCTAGATAATATATGTATTATGTTGCGTTTACAATTCTGAACAGAATTAATTATCATAAAATTTATTTATGAAACTAAAACATTCGTCAAGACTAAAATCATAAAATACGCGTTGCGTTGCGTTATAATTAACTTTTTATGAGGTTTTCATCATTCTTCTTAATGTGGCTACTGTTGTATTAATATATTTTCTTTGAATATTTATATAAATCGCTTAAACTTTATTATTTACAGCACCGTACGAGTTAACACATATGATGCAAGACTACGTCCGCCCCGTGACAGATGTATTAAGTATTAACCATATTTTCTATTAAATTAATGGTATTGCCAATAAATTTAATCAATAGATTTATTATTCGAATATCACACATCATTATTTGTCATTATTTCATTTTGCACATTTGTATTAACTGTAAATGGTCATAAAGAAAAACCAATGAAAAAGCATTGGCGAACCCATAGATATCTGTAAGTATCAATTATTAATTTAAACCGGAAGTATAAATATTTAAAATTAGCCTTTACCCATCGATAGTTGCAACAATAAAACTCATCTTTAAGATTACTGAGTTAATTCAGTACAAAAAGGTACATTAAAATTTATATCTTTATATAAGTACCTACGCTTTGAAAAGGGCATGTTAAGGTACTCGAGCGCTGTCAATAGTTCACTCGATAGAGATCGGACGTGGGCAGATTTGGGTCACATGTGTTGAGTGAATCGACTTATACCAGTTTTCAGATATAATGCTTATTTTTGTTTATCTTTTATATACTTAGTGTCGTTTTACGATGGCCATAAATTATGTGGACGAATATTGCGTTAGAAATTGGAATCTTGTAAAAGACATTAAATTGGTAGCTAGGGTATGGGAAATTTTTTTATTAATTTGACAATGAAAATCGGAACCATGAGAATCATGTTTGTTGTTGATGCAATCTGTTTAGTTATAAAAAAACAGAAAAAACAACAGAAAGACGCATCTGCGCAAATCCAAATCGATTCACGGAATAAATTCTAAAAAAAGACGTGGACTAAATCACTCTCAGTTCAATTAACATAAAAGTGATTGTACTACATACAAGTAAGTATAATATTTGTATGCTATGTACCTATATGTTTATATGTCCAGGGCAACCTAGATCTTTCTAGCACACAACCACTATTTCAAATGCATTGTTCGTAATGCTGAATCGTAAATAAGCGATAAGGCCTATTCCTGAACTCGCTAAAGGAATTTACCGTACAATATAATTACAGAAACCAGTTTCCATGCAACATGAGTAGGTAGTACACACGTGTGACAAATCGGTACGTATGAAAATATATGGTGTAGCGAATAAAGAAAGGCGACTGTAACGCTCTGTGGAATATATGTAACTCTTTCTCAAATTTAGGCTTCAGTTCTTAGTAACTAGTGGGAATTATACGATGTTACTTGTTTTAAAACTCAAAACAGAACTCAATGCATACCAGAAAGAGAAAAAATGTAGCCGTATGATGATTTTACTGAAATAAATAAACGTAAATTTATTTATGTTTCTCCAAAACATTATTCGAGGCCAACAAAACCCCATCGCATCGCTACAAATATCAGCTTTGACTTCTTTATGAGATTCTAACGCAATATAATAAATTAAATAACACATTTCAACGAGTTATCGTTAAACTAATGCCCTTAGGTTTAATGCACTTAACTTCATACAATATTTCAACTTCGGTATCAAATAAAATGTATTTGCATATTCGTTTGAGACACGTTTTAAAGTGTGAAGCATACAAGTAAATATTATAACTACGCAAGTGATGTATAAACAAAAGTAATTGTTTTTAAAACAACAGTTCGAAAATATTTTCATTGAATAAATTTTCGTAATAGTTGTGCAATGAATCATCTTCAAATTGATATTTACGTATTTCTACATAGGATAAGTTTAAACAATTTCTAGAGCCATTAAATTGATCTAACATCCATGATTAATATATCAATCTAATGCAACAAAATACTTTACCATTTAAAGGTAATTCCTGCTTAAGGTAAACGAACTATATAATGTATTCGTTAATCTATCACAGAACATCCTCATAATGTAACATCACGTTACATAATCAAAACATTTTTATGCAATTATAATCTATGTATTTATAGGCTCGAAATGTTTTTATTACATAAGCACTTCTGGCTGCCCACATTTACTATGTCGATAACCCTAACTCAAAAGAATATGGAGATTATCTTTAGAGCACATAATTTATGTAGAGAAATGGTCGAGATGCCTTCTTCGATTAAATTGCTCTTTTTATTTTATTACAAATGAAAAAGAATTTAAGACATCATATGCTTTCGAATAGGTTTTGGCCTTTTTAGGTTCTTTAAGAAATTTAATTGTAAAATTAAATATATTATCTTTCTAAAATTATATCATGTAACAAATTTGTTTCTACCACAAGGACACAATTCGTTATATGTGACGGTTTCTATTATATTTTCCTATATAGAATAAAGCATTGGTCATGTGGATAATTCGCATGGGAGTTCAAAAGAGCGCAGTTAATCTTTAGCGTTCCGTACCCAAAGGGTAAAACGGGACCCTATTACTGAGTTGCATGCTTATTAATTAGTTTCTTATCTGTTGATTGACGTTAAAGAACTCTAACTGGAGTACCACCACCGTTCATAATTTTATCTAGTAAGTAGGTATATAATGTGTGACAAAAATTTTAGGTGTAATTAATGATTAATTCAAGGCTCATAAACATAATTATTTATTTTAAATGTTTAAAAGCATGAACAATGTTGTTGGTGCCGGCAGAAATTATACGCTACATAATGGTTGGCATCTGACTCGTGTTCTCTTTACACATAAATAAATGTATTTCGTGAATGTCACCGCAAATGCATTCAGTAATTAGAGTTCAGCATAATTTGAGATGCACTTAACACAGCGTGTATATAAATGATAACATTTTCAATACGCATTTTTTATCGTAGTCGATAAATTAAACCCTAATAGGTACATTTTTAATCGGTTAAATCACATCGATTTATAAACTCACTTCTTTTTTGTGTATTTAATTAAGTATAAAATATAAATTCAATTAGATACGTCCGGCCTCAATACATCAATGTAATAGCTATACAAAAAAATAATTAAACTTGTCCAATCGCAACTTCAATGAGACCGCTTGAAAAAATTGAAGAGCCAATTAAAAAATAAACTTTTTCTTTTTATTCGCTTCTTATCTTATACTGCAGACACGGTCGGATCATTGATTTAATTTATTTAGCTCGGTATCAGCATGTGGGTATTTACGGCAATTTTTTTTTTGTTTTTTTTTTTTTTTATATTACCAAGTACCGACCAAAGATTGTCTTATCTAGTATTATATTATCTGTGGTCTTATAATATTTTTAATTTTCTACCGTTTCGACATACTTAACATTAGGTACACCTGTTAATAGCCCATGTTCTTGAAAACACATCGAAATCAATCATATCTCATAAATAACTGTCAAAATAATATCGTTTTAAAATGCTTGCATACAATTTAAGAGCAACAAATTATGATAACATCTAATGTACTGCTAATACCCAGTTTCAACATTTTTGATCGATTATGCTGTATGTATGCGAACGTCAAAAAATACCTCGATTTAAAAAGTAATTAAGCGGGATTTAGCTTCAAAGCCAAGGTTCGAAGTTCACTTAAACATATAATTATCATTATATGAGACGTATACACAGGTAGCTTATTTATTTATTTATTTATTTATTTAAAATTAAATACACATGACAGGTCACGATCTTGCCGGGTCCATAGGCGCCACATCAATTTCACGAGCAGATCGCAACCCAACAAAATGTGTACAATTAATACTACAATGGGATACAGCTTACAGTTATCTAAAGCGTATTACAATAAATTAATATTTAAAATTCGATAATTTAATCTTAGATATAAAAGAAACACAATTAAAACAATGGTTTCTTAAACAATAGCAACAAAACTAGGACATCATTTCAAGATTTGGCAAACATGTTCTTTGAATATGTTTATTCGATGATCAAATATATCAAAGTCGGAAAATCTTGTGGATAAATCGTTGTACAAACGGCAGAAGCGAGATATGGGGCTATAAAAAGATGTATTATTCCTGGTTAAAGGTAAAGAAAAAGTTTTGTTAGTCCGGAAGCGAAATGAAGCATTAAAATTAACAGTTGACAGTAGTGACGGAGAGTGAATAGATGAGTGAACGATTTTATGGAGTGTTATGAGTTCTAGCCTCTGTCGACGCTTTTCCAAAGAGACAAGATTAAATTTTTCAAGAAGGCTTTCGTAGCTAGATCCACTTCGTCCGATGTGGTAACGAAGAGAAACCAGCCTTAAGCAACGCTTCTGAAGTCGTTCAACGCGTCTGATGTGAATTGTATAGTGCGGTGACCATATGACACAGTTAAATTCTAGGATTGAACGAATCAGGGTTTCAAATAAATGTAAAAGACTAGATGGTGTTTTAAAACCCTTCGTGATCCTTGAGATAAACCTAAGGAGACGAGAGCTTCTATTGATAATGTCATCGAAATGACTTCTAAAATGTCTTTTAGATCTCGGTGTTTTCATTGTTCGGTTGTTGGTATGTTCGGTAAATTGTCATTTATCGTCAAAGTAAACACCGAGATCTTTAATGACGGAAACACGAGGAAGAACCTGACTGTTAAAACTGTAATTAAAATTTAATTTGTTAAACTTTCGCGCAAAGCTTATAACAGCACATTTATTAACGTTTAGGGTCATTTGATTAAGTTCACACCATTTCGCTATAGAATCTAGGTCATTTTGTAGTATATAAGCATCTTGAATATTGGTCACAGTGAATAATACCTTTAAGTCGTCAGCATACATAAGAGATGGGCATTTTAAGTTGTCAATGAGGTCATTGATAAATACGATGAAGAGTAAGGGGCCGAGATAGGACCCTTGCGGGACGCCAGAAGGTATTAGAACAGGTGAGGATAATGAGCCATTAAGAGCAACAAGCTGACTACGGTTGGACAGGTAGGAAGTAATCCATCGGAGTAAATTACCATGTATACCCCAAGCACTTAGTTTATTACAAAGTATTATGTGGTTTACTCTATCGAAAGCCTTGGAAAAATCGGTATAGATGGCGTTCACTTGTTGTCTTTTTTCAAAGGCAGAACATAAATATGAGTGGTAAGTCAAGAGATTTGTAGTTGTCGAGCGTTGTCTTATAAATCCGTGTTGATTCGGAGAAATCAAGGGAAGGAGATGAAAATACAGTGTATCGTAGACTACTGCTTCAAATAATTTAGCCAGGCAAGATAGTATGCTAATCGGTCGGTAATTCTCACAGCTCGATTTGTCACCAGACTTCAAAATGGGTATTATGTGAGCCGTTTTCCATGCCTTAGGAAATGTACCAGTCTTCAGGGATTGATTAAACATGATCGTTAATGGAATCGCCAATTCCTTGCAACAATTTTTTATAAAAAGGGGTGGTATTCCATCTGGACCTGCTCCCTTCGCACATCAAGTTTTCGAATTGTTGTAATAATCTTCTGCTTACTGACTGCGATGTTTCATGTTATTGAGTACAGAGGTGCTTAAAGATGCAGAGATTGTATTTTCGGTAAATGATGAAGTGGATGATTGCGCGCCTTGATAAACAGAATTAAAATAATTAGAAAACAAAACACATATCCCCCTACTATCAGAACATGTTAGATCACCATACTTCATGGTCTTAGGAATTGAGGACTTGGAAGATTTCTTATCATTAACGTACCGCCAAAAACATTTAATATTATCCTGCAAGGCACTTTCAGTTGAGGAGATAAAGTTATTATAAGATTTAGAAATAAGCAATTTACTGCGACGACGTAGTACAGACTACAGAGTATGTATCGTAATCGCATGGATTTTTAAACTTTTTAAATTTTTTGTGAAACTTTAATTTTTCACGAACACATCGTTTCAATGCAGGCGTAAACCATAAGGGAAATTCATCGGTTCTTTTGGATGTTAAAGGGCAAGTATCGTGAATGATTTTATTTATTATGCCGTAAAATATATCGACGAACGACGACGACTGTGGATTTTTTTTTAATATAAACGCATTAACCCTTAAATTGTCACCCCTAGATAACTTGTGTGTATAATGTTCAAATTTGGAGGATGTATTGGAATTAGGATAGAAAAGAGGAAAATGAAAAAAAAAATTAAAATTTTTAATTTTTTCTATTGTTTTCACTATGTCACATAAAACGGACATTGCCAATTATATGTACATGTTTGGAACGTCACATATAACGGACATTGCACATTATTCGTGCAACCGTGGTACACTAATAAAATGCACATTATCAAATATGAAATTCATAATTATTATCAAATTATAATTATGGACGATCTAGAATAAGCTTTTCAAACATCTGTCTTAAAATATTGCTTAAAACTTTAACTATATCGTTAAAAATAATGGATTTAAAAAAACGACACTACCAAAAATCACAGAATAAGAATGTGCTTAGAATTGGAATAGAGATAGTCCTACATAGCCAGAGAACTTGTCTTATACACCAAGAAACTCCTCTTCCCATTCACTAAATTGTACACATTGAAATGTGTTTGTCACATCGTATGCAAAGAAGTCGTATACCATGCCTGAATTACTAAAACAAACAGGAAATTTATATTACTTTTTTTTGTATTCTTCGGCGTATATATCCATTTGCTGCCAGTTTTTTTGCTTTGTAAGGTATTATCATTTAAATTTTCAAACATTGGGTGGTCTTTCTGTTAAGTAATAGGATGACAGATGTCAACAGCTGAGTGAATATCAGCTCCTTAGTTTTAAATTAAAAAATCATATTAAAATCAATAATTACTTGCAAAAACAGTATAAATTAGTAATAGTAAACTATATATTCAACGTACAAGTGTTATTTCATGTGAAATACGTATAATTACGTGACTGAAGCTGCGTTTTGTATAACGTGGCTGTCAACGGCAACGGAAATTCAAATTCGAATTTCGTCTTGGATAAACCAGGGGAGTACTAGTTTTAATATATCTTATTTAAAGATACACACAACATTCCCATTCATTTAACTAATATCACTGCTCATATTTTATGAGTAACGTCACAATAAATACATGAGCGCATAGTTATCGTCTCACTTTGCTTGACAAGTTGGAAGCAATTTAGAGGACAAAAACTAATAGCTCCAGACAAAATATACTTCAGTTCTATTACAAAACTTTATCTTACCCATTCTCTATCTACTCTTTTCTGATAATTGTATCATAAGCCTATCTAACACAAGTAAAAATTGTTTTAATTGTATCATATATTATATACACTTTTTAACATCTATTTCACCTGTTTCAGCAACTAAAATTACAACATGCTGACCCGCAAGGCAGTGGCCAAAGATATGGAA
>CAJQZM010013797.1:0-13726 GCA_907164665.1 Colias nastes
AAATAAAAATCAAATGGCGTGCTAAGTAGAACAGAGCGGTTGGACGCGTTTAGCAAGTCAACGCAGCTGTCGCGGCGGGCGGTAGGCGCCTGCAATTTATTTAATGTGGCCCCGCCCCATCTTTACGGCATTTTTTTATCCGGCGATGATAATACCTTCTCATCTTATTGAGTCGTTTGCTTCACTTCTCAGGGGATATCTTTTATTTAGCGAGAGTACTCTGATCCCCTGGATTTTATTTCTATTGCAAAAGTGTAGGAAGCCATGTAAACATTAAAGTATCAAACCTAGAACTACAAAACGACTTGCTTGCTACCAGCTTATAATGAAGGAAATCTTTTATTTTATTTAAATGACACGTGGTCACAGTGATCCATCACTCATACAGAACAACATTCTAAGAGCGCAGTATTGTATTATCTTAATTGCAGAAATAAACCACACGCTAAGTTCTAGAGAAATACCTTAGGTATATGAAATTAAAGACAAAAATAACTATTTCTATTCCAGATAAAGTAAAATATCAACAATTGCATTGCTCTATGCTATATGGGTAGGTATATATGGGTGGACAAGAAAATCTACGTATCTTAATGGTCACATTTGTGGTTTTATTTCTCCACGTAGGATCGCTGGTAGGTATAAAATATTTCTCGGCAGTCTATAAACTCACATTTTATGGACGCTGACGTGTTACATATCATACATTCGCAATTTTCTTGACAGTCTCAGCTCATATTGACAAGCTGTAGGGCAGGATAAGGGTTCGCGTCGGAATTTGAAAAATAGATCAATCATATTAGCTCATACTGTAACCGCTGCCAGATCTGATATCGGTCGAACAAATTCATACACTGCTTCTACAAGTTTTCAACTATTACTATTTTCTCGATATGGAAATATATGGATGGGAAATATATTTAAAAGAGATGTTTTGAATGTCCTGACTATGTCTAAAGAGCATAATAAACAGGCCTTCATCCCCATTTGTATGCGTTCAAATTCGCAATTCCCCAAAAAATAATTAAATACTTACCTACAAGGTTGAGAAAAACAACAAATAGAACTTATCTTTGATTTGAATGTCTCTTCGCCGAAAAGCAAAATGGGTATTAAAACGTCGGAAAATTTCCCAAAAAGAACATCTATGAAAAATCATGAAACGGTACGAAGTTAGTCAGGTCAGTTGGCTTTAAATATATCATTAAAAATGTTAAATTAGCAGAGATAATGATAAAAAGGTGTATGTACTTAACCTAATTTCTATTATGAATAAAAATACCATTTAATGAAGACTGTGTAGTGACATTCCTACACCATGATTTAAAACCTTTGCTATTGTGCCCGAAGATCTTGGATTTGTTTACAAAACTGAAAGAACTAACCATTCGAAAGTGCTCCTAAAAGAAGTCTGATTTAATAAATAAATACTGGAGTTTAAGTTTGAACGAATATACCTATGTGTATGAAAATTGTTAATTCCGCTTAGTACCCAAGAATCTAATAACATTCCAATGATGAAAATCTCATTACATCTCCACCAAATACAATGAAATACACAACAAACAGAACTAATTTGCCATAGAGGCTTTTTATGAAATATGTTTTGATTGTGAAAGCCACAATACAAGATAATTATAAACGGGCAGATTTCGGCGATGAAGCTTACCGCACAATACATATAATGGACGCATTAATATCATACACTGGATGGGTTTCAATAGCCAAATAATGACGAGCTCATCAAATTGATACATGACGTGTTATTGATACAAAATCTGATACATCGGATATCACAGTCAATTGAATTAGGTATGCAAAATTTATCGGATTAGTGTTTAAACAAATAAAGGATTACGTATTTTATAATCTCTTTAAATATATAAAAGCTAAATAATAATGACACAATCTGTAATAATTGTTATGTGGTCTGAAGATAATATATTCAAGAACAATCAAAGACAAGCAAATATTTAATAGTTTCCTTTATATTTAAGACTAGCTCCGCATCTGTTGGTCTTAGCGTGATGATATTATATAGCCTTCCTCGTTGAATGGGCTATCTAACACCGAAAGAGTTTTTCAAATCGGACCAATAGTTCCTGAGATAAGCGCGTTCAAACAAATAAACAAACAAACTCTTCAGCTTTATAATATTAGTATACATTAATAACCTAGTTATAGAGCGTTACATATCTACCTATACCTTTAGTAAAATAGATACTTAACAGTCATCAACACTATCAAGCTCGACAAACAAAGAAATAACGCTAAGATTTGTAACATAGTATTTCAGACTTAAGTTAATTCTAACTAGACCATCTTAAATGTCTTCCATTAATAACAATTGAAAGATCTTTAAGTCGTAATAGAAAAAGGTTTTCTTAATAAGCCTCTCAACACATCCTCTCGTCTAATGGGAGGGAGTGATCATGATTTCTTACCATTAACTTGCCCGCCTGTTCATTATCCCACTTTTCAATAAAAGATATTAGGGTCCCTATTTTTACGATCCTATAATCTTTTATATCTTTAAGACAATACAATTTAGAAGGGTATATAATGTTTTAATCCACAAAAAAGTACTTCTATAACTTTCTAATAAAATTAAGACTGAGTTATAATACGATATTAAATATTACGGAAAATACCGAGAAAAATGAAACATAATCTAATATTGTAGTCATAACATCCTGTCCCTTACAAAACATTATAGAAACAACGTCATTAAAACAAAATAAACAATAAATCAAACTTCATCCCTACAACGGATTCGGCTGTGCTGTTTCATTATTTGGTTTCGCCAAATCAAAACGAATGCCAAACTACAGCCTTTTAATGTCATTTATGTTTGAATTATCGGAAAAATGTTTTGTTGGTATAAAAGCGAACTTTGTAACCCGCCTACTTATCGGTGAGCGATCGAGTGGAAACAAAAGTCCTGTATTGTGGTACTTTGTTTTGTTGGTCTCATTCTTGACAACTACGAATATCGTAGTGCTAGCTCTGCTTTTTTCAATTAATGTTGGCTTTTTTACTTTGAGTTCTTACCGTAGGCAACTCATTAAAATTGTCTCATCGTAAATTTGGATATTTTTCGCATGTTCTGGGTCAGCAGTAAATCACAAAGATAACTTCAATGAACGTCATAATTTTGAGCATCAGATGACGTAAAATTTTCCCGCCAACTTCTGTGACGTAACTGCATCCTCATCTCCTTGAATGTCCTGCTGTCCTTTCCTATAGAAAGTAATACCATTGCGATGTTTGTATGGAAAACAACCGTTTCATTATAATATGTACTAGGTCAGCAGAAATGCTGACTTAATAATTATGTGTAACTTATTTGCCGACTCGCACTTAACCGATTATTTTAATAATAAGTCGGTAACTGTACAGACCTTCCTTTAAAGAAAGCGGTTTTCAATCCGTGACGTATCTCTGGAGTTTGTACATCGCTTATTCGGCGCTTTGTCAAGCGATCGTCATGATTCTTAAAAATCAATTCAAACTCTGTGCCAAAAATCGAGAAAATAATTTATCCTACTCCAACTGGACTTTTACAAATACCATTATTTGTTACTTTTACGTTTTAGTGATTTTGTTGAAGCTTACTAAAAGACTTTTAAATAACATTTAATGTGAATTAGATGCCAAAGGTCAAGATCTCAGATCGTCTAATAATACCGTTGGCAAGATGTATTACGAGTTTAATGTTACGGATAATCAAACATCGATCATAATGTTACCTGGGAGGTAATGCTCTATCATTCGCCAGCTATTATGATGCAATCTACTCAACCAGGATTAAATATTACAAGTAGGGAAAATGCTCTGGGCCCGGGATAATGTACGGAAGACGTTGATCGATGATGCCCTTTGCTCGTACTAACTACGTGTTAGGAGAATATCTGTATCGTTTGTTGGATTTACATTTGAAAATTATATTCTTATTTTATCGCGTTGGAATGGGATTTTCGTTTTGTGTATTGCGAACTGGCGTGGTTTATAAGATTATAATGTTATATATGTTGGTTTTATATTTGTTAACGTCAAAGTTTTTAAGATTACATTTTAGAATATTCGAACAAAAATATTTAAAAGTTTGTCAATTAAGTAGTTAATGGAGAACTTATTAGTTACTTAATTCACTACTACTCTACTACTCAGGAGTTATTCGTTAGCTTTCATAAATGGCCTTTTGTTTGTACAAAATAAAATACGTGGCATTATCTAAATTTTGTTTTCAATATCATAATATAAATACTCGTTTCTTTTTATTTTCATCTTATTCCAGCCATAAACCATGTAAATGTAGATACGATTTGATATTATTTGTATGATTTATAAATATAATAATCATCATATCATTCGATGTTCGATATTTGTCTCTTCAGCGCCATATTTCCCGAATATAACTAATATAAGTCATGGATTCTTACCTATTACTATAAATTGTCTTGAATTTGGCATGGTAATGATATTGTCTACGAATTATACGATCAGATTACAAGATGGCGCCATTTGTGTCTTAGCAACGCAATTTAATACGAGTTATGGCTGTTTCGTATTGATTCACAGATGTAGTAGTATAAGCCTAATATAACTTGGATATTAAAATTTTATTAGAAAAAATTAGTGCTGTAACTTCATGAGCCGTACTCTGCGGTTTTACCCGCATTGCTCTGCCACTGTCAACAAGACCAATGTCTTAATGTGATGATATAGAGCCTTCCTCGATAAATGGTCTATCTAACACTAAAATAATTTTTAAATCGGATCCTTACTTCCGGATATTAACGCGTTCAGTCAACCAACCAAATTCTTCAGCTTTATAATATTAGTATAGATTTATTTTATTAAGCACGCTGTCTTTCGCGCAATGCATGCAATAAATACTATGCTTTAATCTGAGCTTTAAACTAAATCCGAGTAAATACAGTATATCAGTGGAATTCTAAAAGAGACTAGAATTTTTAGCATCATAATATTATGTCACTCGTTCCGTTTTAACGTCGACGTTGTCTTCGTGTTGTCGTCCTTTCGTTTTAATAGCATTAAAAAGATATATATCATGAAATATTCTGTAGGAAAAAAGTAAGTACATAAATGACTTCACAAGTAAAGATAATTCACCACATTCAACTTATTTGTAATATTTCAAATTTGAATAAAACGTAAAATTTTATACAATAATTTATTTCTTCGAAACATTCTGTAAGAATGGTTTTCTTGAGGCATTGTTATTAAATTTAATTTCGATCAACCTTGTACCCTTTATTATTATCTTGTTATTTCTGTAATTAAAATCTATTGAACCTTTAGATAATATAATGGAGCCAATTAGTTAACTGGTCCAAATCATGGTCTTTTGCGGTAGAGGGTGCGGGTTCGATTCTACGCCTGAGAAAATATTGAAAATTGAACGTAGAAAGTAAAGTATGTTTATTTTTTAAGCCAGTTCGGTACAAATAGCATTGTATAAAAATCATGGAAGATTTAAACTAAAATAATATAACAATTAATATCAGTATTGCAAAGTGATTTCGTCTATGATTTCTCGAACCCCTAATAACACACAAATAAATAAATAAGACTAGTAGTTAGGTATTTTAAATTAGTTCTGCGAAACGAAATAAAATACGCATCGTATAAAACACAAAAAGAGGAGCACAATCGAGTTTGAAACCTTCAATCTTGATAAAACGAAGGCCTACCTCCAATTCACGTTGCAGTAATAGCCTGTGAGATTAACTTTTCCGGAAGATAAACTTGCCCTCTTTATATTAAATTATTCTCAAACTTCTCTGGTGGGAAAAGGATCTTTAGAGGTAATTGATTGATGTTTCACATTCGGCTATGCCTTTATCAGGACTTAAATCAATTTATATTAGGTTTCAGAGTTTGTACTGTACAAGGAATGAAATGTATTAAATTGTGAAATCTCTAATTACATAATATAAACGAGAGGAAGTAAGTTCCTTTTATAATATAATTATATGTTGTATATAGATAGAACAAGTAAATCATGCACGGCTTACAAGCTTCATTAACAAAGAAATATAACAGTGACCTAACACCCACACAAACATACAAATGTAATAAGAACTCAATCAGTCCCAAGAGGAATAAAACAGGACAAAATCCGAACCAAGAACTGGAGATAAATTATTTATATCACCCAAGTAGTGTCACTAGTATAGAATAAGCGTTTGCTGCATATTTGATTCCGAAGCCAAGCTTTAAAAGCTTTGACGAAGCTCCCAGTACACTTCACGGCAAGGTTATATTCGGCGCAATATCGAGGTACGGCATACTTGAAAATCCTGGAACGTATACGTGCAGAATGTATTCGCAATCTTCATTTGAGATCGTGGATTAATGTATCTGTTCGTTATTGATTTTACACTTCGTTCCAATAAGAGTAATATTACCATAGATGGGTTAAAGAGCAGAAGGTATTCAGATGTTTAGTTTCGGGTTAACCTTAGTGTATAACTTGGAAAAGAAAGTTTTTTTCAACAGGATAACTATGGGGTGAAAGCAACGCAAAAATACGTATTCAATTAGACTCTCGGATATTTGTATTAATCCTTTATCTACGCACTGAAGAGTTTGATGGTTCTGTTCGATCGCTGTTATTGTTTGGCTAACGAAAGATGAGACTGGCTTTTTATTCCGAAAATTTATATGGCAACACTTATAATTACGTAACTGTCATTAAAACCTGAGTTGTTGATGTGTCAAAGTGAAAATTATTTCCGCGATTTTAGTGATTTCTAATTGAAAACGAGACGAAAACATTGAAAAGCGACTTACAATAGGTTCTTTTTACTATGATTATTAAATTTGAAAAGAAACAAGTTGAAAGAGATGTAGTTTTCAAGGAAAAACAAGAGTGTTTACGTGAAATATCTCAATGCATTGTTAAGTGTGACTTTGATATTTTGATACTATTCATTGTGATTGCATTGTTTAATATTTATTATTTTGCAGGTAACATGGATGATACCAGTAATCAACTTATAAACTATTCAAGTAACAATAAAAAAAAAATTGAATGATCTGTTTCGTTCAAAATGTTTAAAGACACAAAATCAGTATCTTGACGAGATTTCTTCTATGACCGGACCATGTTATTCACGTTGAAGAGTAGTACAAAAAACGAGATGGAATAAATTTACTCCAGAAATGGAAGAGTTCATAATAAGAGTCAGAGATAATGATAGTGATTCTTACTCTTCATTCGCGGCTGAATTTTAAGATTTAATATGATTATATTGATTAAACAAAATTTAATTGTATTTTCATATGTTTTTTCTTGCATTCATTCGGTGTTCTTTTTTGTCTATCTGTATCACTTAACTGTACTATATTACTTAAAACAATATTATAAAGATAAAGAGTTTGTTGTTTTTTTTTTGCTCGTAAGAGAAAATAATAAAATATAAAAGTATTAAAACTATATTTCCAACTATAACCTAAGTTGCCATATGTTGATTTTTTGAATTTGCCGCCTTTTTCCAGTCTCATCTTTCGTTAGCCAGACAATAGTTACGATTATTATAGTAAAAATTAATATAGCTTCTCGATATTATAATAATGATATGAAGATACATTGAAAATATGTACACAAAATAGATTAACTAAGAATAAACATTTACTAAGAGAATAAGAATAGACTTGGTAAAGGGAAAGCTGAAAAATGCGTTATCATTTTTTTTAGGAAGCTACTGCGTGCTCCATAAAAATGTAACTGAAATTTAAGAGCAATATAATTCTCGTAACATAAAACACAACAATATTTTCAGATTCATAATATCTTGGGGATGCATATAAATAAGGAAATATGTTATACAAAGACAGCTGGCCTTCGCAGAAATTATTTCAAAGGTAGCCTCATACATAAGGTTTAATATCATAATTATAACATTGTATTTAAGAGGCCGTATCGATTTTAGAGTGATTTTGACTTGTTTCTGTAATTCTTTAGGAGCTCGTTTAAGAAAACTAAATTAGTAACAATGTGTTATAATATCTTAAATTAAAGATTTATTTAATATCTAAAAAGTGTCCGAGACAATTTATTGATTTTCATTGTCCAGTTTGTTTAATAGCCAATAACCTGAGGCGTGTTTCAATTTTTTCGATGCGTGACGTTCGTGTCTTTGTAGTTTACACAGAATTTAAAAGAAGAAGTTTTCTTATAAAACATACAACAATAAAGACACTGAGACATCCTAAAAAGAGTTCGAGGAATTTTAAGTACTTTTATTCAAAAATTCGAAGAAAATCTAAGTTAAAATAGCCTTACTTTGATGAAATTTTAGGCGTATATGGCGTCGAATTTCTAGTACATACAACAGAGTTAAAAAAAATAAAAAAATACACATTAAATGATAGATTTATGCTTAAAAATTTGCAATAAAAAAAATACATATTATTATATGTTTTATGAGAGTAATGGAATAATTTAAAGTTCTCTAGAATTTTCGATTATATACGGGAGCGCAAACGTTGTTACGGTAGACCTATATAATCGAATATTCTAGAGAACTTTAAATTATTCCATTACTTTCATAAAACATAGTAGTTAGTTTTTTTAAACGAGCTCCTAAAGAATTACAGAAACAAGTCAAAATCACTCTTAAAATCGATACGGCCTCTTAAACAGAAGCGTATCTTATGAAATGAAATATCCCACCTCCGCAATTTCGTTGACATTGAATATTTACCCGGTAAATTTCTAACTCGGCTATTTCAACAATGAAAATTGTTCTTCAATATAATAAAACAACAAAATTACGAATATTTACCAAAGTCAACAACAATACAAATCACGTATAAAAAGGACAACAAGACAATAAGCAACTTCTCAACAATTGCTGTAATTTTTCCCAGCTGTATGAACATAAACTACGTCCCTTAGTTATTCTGGAAAAAAGTATGGCTATCCTTTCCCGCTTCAATTTAGTTAAGTAGTCCGAAATGCCTACAATTTTGTAGGGCCAAATAAAGCAAGGCTGTAAAAAAGAGGAGTTTAGCCATCTCGGTGAGAGATTAACAGCTATAATCAGGCAACTGTGAGGGGATTACAACGATTTTTATGTCGCCGTAGCGAGCGGTAGGTGCCATCAATCAAGCACTGTTGAAACTCTGGCAATAACAATGATGAGGGAACTCTCCAAGTTTCGCGAATATTTAAGGGGCCCTTGTAATAAATGCCAGATAATGCGTGAGCGACATTCACTCCAATAGAGAGTAGATGTATTCGTCATTGTCGGCGTGTTAAATGAGGCTCGTGTTGTGAATAAGAATTTGAGCATAATTTTCATTCATTTACAACGTAAGTATCAAGTTTTCAATGTTGCTTTTTGCGCGTTAATTTAATATTATATTTTATTTTAGGCACTTAGGTTAGTTTAACATCTATTTTAGAACAGACTTCAGAAGCGGGAGCTATAATGAAGAGCATGCGCGAATTTTTTAAAACACAATCTTTCGTTAATTATTTCCTAAGTTTATTATTATTATTTTGTTGTTCTAAATTTATCGATATAACCAAAAATAATATTAAAGGTACTTTGAAAACTTCCTGTTTTCGCTGCGTAGTCATATTAATTTTTAATTTTGAAGATTAGAAAGCAAGAGACGTTATGTACCATAGCATTTTAAGTTTCGTATTCTAGCTGACGACGAAACTGATATCTTAAGAAGAAAACCTTTAAAATTATATTATTACCAACTTTCTTAAAAGATCGTTATTGTGAGATAAAGGTAGAAAAGAACATCAAATATAGTCTCTTTTGTGTGTGGCCTTATCTTTAAGAGCATCGAACATTAGAGTGATCTCGTCTGCCTCGGATTGCAAATGTCAGCTTTAGTTCGTATACTCTCATTTTGATTATATCAGAGAACATAATTTTAATAAGGGTGTGATTATTGAACAGAAGTCCCAAATATAATACTTAATATATTTTGTACAGAAATAGCTTCTGTTTAATTTAAATCGTAATCGTTACCTAAGAATTTAAACCTTCTGATCATTTTATTCATAAGCTATTAATTCCACGAAATTGAAAACAACATAAAAAGAAAAGTTTATTTGTTCGAATGTTTCAGTTGAAAATTAGTTAATTACAAAGTTCTTGAAACGAACTTAAAACAAAAGTCGATACAACGTGTATTCGTATTTTGTAACTTATTTATACCTCATTCTTCTTAGTATAAAACTGTACTGAAAAGGTAAGCGGTAACAAAAATTGTTTTGCTTAATAACAAAGTTCAAATAGCGTACCTTTAGAAAACTTGTTCGGGTTTGTTTTAATTAGAGCAGGATTGTAACGTATTTAAATTTCAGTTCATTTGTTTTTTGTAGAAAACGTTCTCAATAAATCGTACTTACTTCATAGAAAATTAAAAAGTATTTCGCATTGCTTTTGTAAGATTTGTTATAATGAATAGCCTATTTGATAATTTGTTTAGTTACGATTCCTACTAGAGTCTGTCAAGCGAGTCTAGTCCCATGAAAAAGGCGGCAAATTCAAAAATCTTTTAGGTGTCAACACTGATATAGCACGCTGAAAACTTATTGATACTTGAATTTTTGATAAAAAAAAACATATTTGAAATAAATAAAAAAAAGCATTTCAATTTTCAATGTATTTATTTGTCACAATCAGAACTAAAATCAGAATCAAGAAATTCAATGCCTTCATATGAAAAATCACTGTCAGTATCATCATTACGCACAGAAATGATGAAAGGTTCCAACTCAGTTTCGGATATCCTGTCTCTTTCTTTATATTTGTTTTCGACACTAATAGTGTGATCTGTGCATTTTTTCCAATCATTGGCTGTGACACTATTAAAACATTCTTTTATAAGGTTCTCCATTTCATTACCTGGAATCCCTAAATTTTTGCTGGCTATTTTTCTTTTAGCCAAACTCCATATGAGTTCAATAGCGTTCAGGTCACAATGATATGGTGGAAGTTTCAAAACTTCATGGCCATGTTGTTTCAAACATTCTTCAGCTTCATATATTGGAGTTGTTTTATTTTCATTCACAAGGCACATAAGCTCAGCCTTTGTGAAAAATTCTCCATAATGGATTCCATTTTCAGTTAGCCATTTCTGAATGTCAGCCTTTAAATCATTCATAGATGGTGGCTTATTTATTTGTGTTACATGGTAGCTAGCGTTGTCCATAACAATGACACTGGGCTGACTTAAATTAGGTATTAATTTTTCACGTAACCATTTCATAAAATTATTTCTGTTCATATCATCATGATAATCTGCCATTTTTGATTTAGTACTGAATACTAATAAAGCATTGGGGACAAAACCTTTTTCGGATCCAGCATGAACAACAATATGTCTTTTGCCTGATGATATTTTATCAATTACACCACTTGTTGATGGCCCTTGCCATGATTTTTTAACTTTATAATTTTGGTGGACATAGGTTTCATCGAGGTAAACTATTAATTTTCCTTGTTTCCGCTTTTCATCAATAGCTCTGAGATACCTATGTCGCCATGCAGCTAGTTCATACTTTTCAAGAAGAAGAGATCTCTCATTTTTATTTTTTTTGAATTCAAATCCATTTTTGAGTAATAACTGTCTCAATGTTTCATGACATCCAGTAAATCCGATCGACTCTCTTAAATCTGCAAGCAAACTTCTTAGAGTTGGAACTTGCCTTTTCACACAGTAAAATTCATTAATTTTATTGCGTATGGCTGATAAATCAAATCTATCCAGGTTGGCTACAGTTGGCTGTCGTGGACGCTTTTTCCCTGGTGTGTTCCACTCACCTTGGTTAATAGTATTCTTTTTTAATTCTCCGCAGTGTTTTCACACTTAAATCTGAAAATTCAATATGTCAGTTCAGTGTAAAACGCACAAATTTTATGATAACATAATAATATGTAGAAAATGCAGGGTAAACCAATAAATGTGTACTAACCTGTCATAGCAGCAATTTTTGTCAGATAGTCTGTTTCAGATTTCATTTTTTTATTGTCTTCTATGGCTATGACTTGCATAACTAAATTATGAATTGTGCTTTTTATTAATTCATCATCCAAGGTGGCTGAAAAAAACACAACAATTTTTATAGTAGTTTTCACTTAAAAATGCCCTAGTAAGTTTCAAGGTCATGAACACGACGTCTGGATCTAAACCAAAACGGAAATCGTGATCACATCACAGTAAAATAAAAAAGTTATTAAGTTAGACAATTGTGCTAAAAGTATCAACACGTTGTTGCCAACCTACCTGATGTTGAAACGACTTCATCCAAAAGTCGTCGTTTTTGCGATAACACGTCGTCAGATTCACTCTGTACATGATTATATTTATTAATCATTGTAAACAACAAGCTCCTGACACTACTTTTAATAGGTTTCGGCATTATAACATTAAAAACTCAACAAAAACAGGATTATTACGAGGTTACAACAGAATTTGTGACAATCTGTTTGACAGATCATAGTATTGCCATTATAAGAAATCAGTAAAAGGGTTGTGGACTCGACTCGCTTGACAGACTCTACCTACTATGTTTTTCTCATTTCATATTTTGGTAACATAATTAGGTTCTATGGTTGATTCGACTTTAGACTGCTTGCTCTATGCGGAGCCGCCATTTACTTTCGTGGCTAGTATATGTTTGTTTCAAATTACAAAATAATATTTACCGAATGTATAATGCTCATTCAATTATTATTACTATCTATCTCTAGATCGATATATAGATAGATAGATAGTAATACACGCCCGTTTTGATCATAACAGTAACATGAGTAAAATTTTATATTCGGCTAAATTGAAGTATGTAATAAAAGCTCTTGAAAATAAATTTGCTTTTACGTTAGTATCCAGTTCTCGTTGGATTTACATATTTCACATAGGTGTTTTATTACTATCACACCGTTAAGACTTTTTTCATACTAATATATCAATATTTTTGGACAATTACGAAATAAGTTTTACCTATGTACCTATAGCTAATATTATAATGGTATAAGCTGTTTACGAACACGTATTAATATCTAATGATACACGTGTACAAAGCCAACAGTAACAAGAGAAAGAATTTGCATCAGGAGCATTTCAAGTCTGAAGTATTTGTTAAATTGTTGAAGCGTTTAACTGCGTTTACAGCGCATTGTTGTCCGACTGCCGCATAACTGAAGTGGGTAATGAATTAACGACGTCACTCTCAGTAGTGCTATTCATTTTTACTGCTGATATTGAAATCTGTGTGAGAAATGATTATTTCTTATGTTTAAGTAATTTGTATTTGGGTTGTTCTACCTTTAGAGACAGACTGAATATCGATTGTATCAGGGTTATTTAAATTGAGATTATAAGGTACAAGTTATTTTATGGAATATTGTTGAGTTCGCGTAGTTTAGCGCATACGAGTAGGTTTTTGTTGTCGGTCATTTTTTAAAATAATGTAATGGAGACGTGTGATTAGTTCATACAGTAAAATCTAAACTATTCAATGAGCAAAGTCCTAAACCAGGTGTACCTACCTTAAATGAAATATATAAAATACCCTTTATACAAAATAATAGTTTCAAAATCCGGGATCAATTTTCATAAATCCCGAGACTACATGACATAAACGAACTATCTACTATATTTCCAAGACAATAGAATACAAACTGAAAGTTCTTGTTTGCGCGATTAACGAAATAAACTGTTCTCT
>CAJQZM010013805.1:0-16525 GCA_907164665.1 Colias nastes
TTTTTTTTTCAAAGACATTGTTATTTAATTTTAAACCAAGGTTAAAATAAAAGACGGTGCTTTCAATAAAACTTCTATTTATACATGTCCAGAAAAATAGACGAGTCTCTAAATAGAATTTAAGGGATAACATTTGCATAGTAGATTGATATTTTTATAACTATTTATTTAAAATTCAGATGACATAACATTTATTTTCATTAGATTATATCTCTTAACATTGTGGATAGATTTATATTAATATCAACACACATTACGGAACTTTTTTAAAATATAATATAATCCGCTTATGTCCTATGCATTATGCATTAGGGTAATTCCATGGTAATTCCAACAGGTATTATGCATTTGGGTAATTCTCAATGTAGTTGTCATTCTCAATGATGCCTGATTATTTATGTTATTAGAGGATATGAGTTTATTTGGCATTATAGTGGCATTTTTTCAACGATAATTACCCCAAAGCATCTTACCCGGTACATATTTGAATATTATATCGAACTACAGATATTTTTTTTAACATTCGTGCATATTTTATAATATGAAGTAGAAATATAAATAAAACTTGTAGCATCAATTCAAGCGCTGCTAAATAACATACAAAGGTTTCCGTATAATTTAAAGCTTTATTTTATCAAAAATTTCTTTATAGAAAGTATGTAAGTATGAGAATGAAACGTCTATTTTATACATTTTTTGTTTTACGGGTGTGAAGACAGATTACACATTAGGTAAGGATTAAACTATAAATAAGGAGTACAGTTTTTATAAACGTTACTTATTTTGAAATTGGTGTCTACATAAATATTATGGCTCTTTGGCTACAAGATAAATCTTAAAATAATATTTTGTAATAAATATTAACATTAGAAAAAGTCACCTTCATGTAGTTAAAGGGTGAATTTACTAATCAGAGCAATTTTAAATATAAAACAATGATATAAAAATAAACATTTTACTTAGAGTTTATAAAGAAAAGTTTATATAAGAAACAAAACCAAATGGAAAAATGTTTTGTAAAATTAATTAGAATAAAATGTACAAAGCCGGAAATAAATGAAGAGTGAGATCGTGCTTCGTATGTTTCCATACATAGAAAAATATATCTTTCTACAACTATATTTTCATAATTAATGGTATTTATCTATTAAATTCTATAATCTCATGAATTCCGCGATTAGTCACCTAGAAAAGTTATAATCTCAAGAAATTTACTCAATTATTATCATTAGATATATTAAAACATCAATACTTGTAATTAAGACGAGCTTTTTGTCGACTTTCGGCTGAAACTTCTCGTCTTGGTAAATTGAGGTTTTGTGTACCAAGATGGGGGACTAACCACATCCTCCTCATAACTTTTCATGCTCACACTCCCCAATGATCTTTGCGAATTCTGTCGTTGCGATATCTTAGACGAGACTGTCTGCACAGCGTTACCCTTCACCTCGTTATGATACGGAATGTCTCTCATTTCGATAACCTCTACATCCGTATCGCTGAGGTCTTTACTAACTCTATGCACTTTACTAGCATCCACAGAATATCCGACGCTTTTGAACGTTCCAGTCATTCTTCTTGATTTGTCTTTGAAGAGCATCTTTTGCATTTCCTTTCGGAACTTGGGATGTGTGATGATGTAAATAAATGGATCGATGCACGCAGCCGTTTTGCAGAATAAAGCGGGAATCATGGAAATAGCTGGTGTAATGGCGTCTTTGAGGCCAAATATGCCTAAAAGAGTTACTATAGCGTATGGAGTCCAAGAAACAAAGAAGAGAGCGATCACAGCAATAACGAGGCCGGCTAGTTTAAATTCTGCTTTGCGTTTCGTGTGCTCCTTAACATGACGAGAGGACATTCTCTCTTCTTGGTTTTTGCTATTCATATTCCTGCTGCCAACGACGATGCGAAGGATTCTCGTGTAACAGAAGCAGATAATGCAGAGGGGGCCGAGCCAGGCGGCGCAGAAGAAGACGAATATGAAGTATCGAGGCGGCAGTTCATCTGTGAGATAGTCGAAGCTGCAACTGGTTAGGTAGCCTTCTGGCACGTAATGTCCATAGCCAATGTCGAGAGCAGGTATTATAGAGAAGATTCCTGCATAAATCCAGGCGCCAACTGCGAATAGGCGAGCTCGGATGGCTGTTAGGGCTCGGAGGGGCTCCAAAGGGTGGACGACGGCCCAGTAGCGGTCGAGCGCGATAGCGGTCAGCGTGGCGATGGATGTGGTGCCGCTTAAGCCCCCCACGAAACCGTAGATCACGCATCCTGTAACGAAGATAATATTAACATAAAGGTTAAAAAACAATGTTTTAAGTTAGTCTTATAATAAATGGAAATATTGTTTTCGTCTTATACCTACACTCTAATATTATAATGTATAAATTGTCTTTCTTGAAATGTGTTTTATTGATGTCTGAAAAACTTTATCTATGAACTTAGTTGATGAGTCCTCTGTGCATTGTCAGATCGAAACAATACCCGGACCAGAGTACATGTATATCAAAACTCAGGATCTTTACGTTGGAATCTTAGAAGAAAGTTTAAAATATAATTAATATCAAACTTCGTGAATCTGTTATTCCTTTGAGCATATTAAAGTTAATAAAAATAAGCTAAAAGAAATTAATCAAAATATCTAAAGTTGTAAATTATTTGAACACAAACTGCTTTGAAATTATAGAACACTTCGCTAACATAAAGGTCTTGTGGGAAATTATACATCCCGCAAAATGTTAAAATTGAATCCGGTTCCCGTGGCGGGAAACTAGGGCTACGTATTTCAGTGTAATTAATATATTTAATATTTATATATTCTGTGGTATAACTATCGATAAACTTTGGCCAGGTCGTACCCTTTTTCGATGGAGGAATTTCACCTTCCTTCCTATACAGAATTTAAAATTATGGCATGTTATACCGAAATGTTTAAATTATATAAGAACTATAAGTAGATATACAATACAAAATTTATATGAGAAAGATTATTTCTAAGCCATATTATGTCTAAATGTAAAAAATAGAGCTTTATTTACAAAAGCGCTTATCAAAAGCAAATAGTCGGTGTTTGAATTTAAAGAGTTTTTAAATGTTTGCCAATTAGTCATTACCTGTTTTGCCCAGCGCTGGGCCGAGGTTAAAGGAATTAAAAATAAAAATCGGTGTCTTTGCCAGCATTATGAAGTCGCTGAGAGCGAGATTTGCCACCAAAATGTTGCCTGGGGTACGAAGAGATCTGCATCTGTAACAATATAAATAAATAATAATTAGCATAATAACTAATAAGTAAATTCATAAATAGTAATTCATAATTTCTATTAGAATATTCTCGTTTGACAGTCTTTGTGACGAAACTTTTTCATAACGACGACCGATTTTCAGGACTTTTTTTGTGTAAAATCAATAGCTCTGAGAATAGGCAGCCATAAGAATATCATGTTAGAACCATCTCTGCAGGTCAGTTCAGTGTAGGCCATATTCCCTGTCAGCTTCTTTAAAGCTGTGTAGTTTATCATATTAATGAAAAAGAACTTAATTTTTTAAACATAAGAATTATAACGTATTCTATAGATACTATATTATTTTTAATTAAGTATAATTTAGATATGTCTATTGATTTAAAGGTTTTGTTATTTATATCTACATAGGACAATTTAATAACGTCAAAACAATGCAAATTTTCAATTATTCCTTACCCCTCAAATTTCAGAGAAACTTTAGTTAGATATCAAAGTAACGGAAACTAGAAAGTTAGAGTAAAGAGAGAGTTATAATGAGACTATATTATTTTATGAAATCCATATTAAATATTTTATATTTGTTCTAGCTTCATAAAGAAGTTATTACACTGAAATGAAATTTGAATTTACTATCTTTACCTCACGTAACGTTACGAAAGCGATAAAAACCCAAAATGTATGAAAACATTCGTTTGTAACATTCTTAAACGTATAGCGTTACATTCCTTCTTCATCCAGTCTTTGAAGTCCATTGAAAAGATTCGTCAAAAAGATTTAAAGATACAATAGTATTTCCTGGGTTGTGATCTACAACTGATATTTATTGGAGCATCTTTAGACATTATACAATAATATCCGCTTAGCCGATTGATTTGTAATGGCGAAGACATCTTTAGTTTTTCCCTTTGTGATTTTATATTTTATCAAAAGAGAAGTGGCTACTAGGAAGTTTCATTTCTATTTTATCGTGATATTTTATTTATAAAAAATAGATGTTTTTAAATCATCAATCTCAATTTTTCTCACACCAATAAATTATTATTTAATCTAAATTCTAAGTCAGAAATTTATTTAAGATACGATGAAAAATAATATAAATATATTTATAATATATCTAGTTTAATTTCTTTCTACACAAAAGTGCTTTAATTTCCTCCTACAATTTTATCTATCTGTCATTACACGAAAATTAAAAATAGTCGATTCAGTTCCAGAATCAAAATAACATACGTTCAGGAATTTACATGTTCCGTGTTGTTTAAACGAAATTAGCGTAGGTCGATGTAAATCTAAAAAAAACACCCTAACCTAGATAGAATTAACAATGCAAAAAGAAAAAAATATTTGAAAATAGAATATGTACAATGATTAGGACTATTCATAAGGCGGATTAATACAAAGCGAGCAGCCTCGCGAAGCATTTTCTACGTGAGTTAGAAGTGTGGACATGGCTCGGCCGAGTAAAATGACGGAAGACACGCTTTCCTCAGCACACGACGACCCATCGAGCTGCTTCGCGCAGCAATTGCCTCGCGAGGATGCTCGCTCTGTGTACCGTTAGTGGAAATATATCATTATTTTTAAAATAGCCTGTGACCATTAACGTATTATAAACAACCCGTGTCACAGATAACAAAGCTTTCAACAGATGCAGAAATTAAAAAAAAATCAGCCAGTAACTTTTAATTTATCACTGTTAGTAAAATATGTATTTTTTTAGAATGTTAATTTATGTTCGCTATTAGTATACATTTTTATCTTTTACTCTTCAATCTCTTTATTTTTATATATTGAAAAAGCGATACCGAGTCGTTACGAATAAATTAAGGGATGAAAGAATGGATTGGGCCTAGGGAATACAGTCATAAATGCTTTATCGTACTAAAGGAGGCCTTTAGGGTTTACTCTTGTTGATTAAATCATTTATTTGTGATTTCAAGGATTTCTACGGAGGATAATGTGGAGTGTTCGTGACAACCATTTAACGGAAAAGCGCGGGAAATAAATTCGTGACCTCTTAATTCTGTGATGTTGAACTAATGTCTACAATTTTGAAGGGTTCCTGAAGATCTTGTAGTAACAGAATTGTTGTGTAAATACTAAAAGTTGTTATGTGTGCTTTATTTCAAAAATGCTAAAGAGCTTAAAAGCTCTAAAGAGTTAACAATGAGTTTTAAAAGACTGTAGGTTTGGAAACATACAAATAGTTTTTAAATTGTTTCAAATGCCGGCTCCACATAAGTGCCATGAATTCACGCCGTACCGACACCGATCGGGGAACTGGCATGAACATGCGTGAACCCCGCGAAAACCATCCACATTCACGTTCACGCCTGTTCTTCACGCTTCACGGCACTAATGTGGAGCCGGCATAAAAGTGAAGTGTATTGATATAAACATTTGATATACATGCACATGTGTGAAGTGTATTGTTATAAATGTTGATATACATACAGTGTATTAAAGGTACTTAAATATTTTACTACAAATTTTACAAAAGTTATCGTTTTCATTTACCTGTGAATTTCTTTATTACGATTTTTAATACCTAGGTAGGTACTAGATTTGACATTTCTTATTTTCGATAATGTTAATGTTTTGTCTGAGACACAAGTAGGTATTTTATTATCTACATCTGATGTTCATTTGCATAAACTAATTTAAATTATTATAACTTCTGTCCTTGTAGGTACACCAAATTGCCATAAAACGTTTCACAAAATATACAAACGAAGGAAGGACTAGGTAAATAGTAAGTATCATAGACAATTCATAACAAGGGAAAGTAATGTTTGTGTTATTTCCTGCACCAGATTGTTTATTTTCCTCAAACAAAGAGTGTTTTGTTAGTTTAGATAGTATAAGGTGAAGACAAGGTTGAAGGGATGACAGGTTCTGCTTTATATTACGAAATGGTATATTTTTATTTGTGGTTATGGAGTACATAGTTAATTATATTTGTTTAGTGGACGAATCTATAGCTGATGTGTTATTCTGATGTATAAAATATATTACAATAAAACACAAATAACAGCTTTTTAGTGTTTATACAAAAATTCTGTTACTACAAGATCATCAGGAACCCTTCAAAGCTATTATGTAAAAGTTTCATTCAAACCCGTCAAGTATTTTTATCGTGTAAGAGTACCTACATACATACGTCTATCCTCATAGACCATTTATAATATTAGTAGGATTTCCATTTCCTGAGTAAATAAATCAAAGAGTAAACATTTATTTATACATTTAGGAACATCGTGTGTATAAATACTAATTCTGATAATTCATAAATGAATAGAGATAATTTGCGTACGCTGTGAAATATTATTTTACTATGTAATTTGGATCTCATATATTAAAATAGTTATTCGTAGCTGAACTTTAGTGAAACTTTTGACATCGTACTGAAAATTCATCTTTATACTTTATCTTCGCTTAAAGTTTTTAGTTTTTACTATTGTCTTTCTTTACATTAAAGTATCATTATGACTACGATAATCTATATTATTTTATATTTTAAATTAAAATAAGCTCCGATACAACTAGACCGATTTGATTCTTTCATCAGACGAGATACATTATTCCAAATCACGCTACATAAACAAAGTCGCTTTCTCTGTCCCTAGGTCCTATGTACCTATGCTTTAATCTTTAAAATTGCGCAACGGAGTTTGATGCGTTTTTTTAATAGATACAGTGATTCAAGAGGAAGGTTTTAGTGAATAATTAATTAGGTTTTAGACAAAACGGGCGAAGCCGCGGGCGGATTGCTAGTAATATTATAATCTATTGATCTATCCTAATATTATAAAGCTGAAGAGTTTGTTTGTTTGTTTGAACGCGTTAATCTCAGGAAATACTGGTCCGATTTGAAAAATTATTGGTCTGGTGATCATGACGCACAACGCTGCGGTATGCGCCCCAACGCAGCGTCACGACGCAGCATTTACCGTCCCTGCGGAGAGGTGGTCAGTTGATTTTGCCGCAGCTACCAAGGTAGACGTGAACATGAACAATATTTCTGTAATTTGTGCTTTGCTTGAAGAGGAGGAGGAAGAAGAATTTTTACTGCTTCTGAATAGACAAAGAAACTCTCCGAGGAACATGTTTTTACAACGGAGGAGTGAAGGTTGTTACGAAACTTTAAATTTTCTCTTCTTTAAATCTTCGAAATTTTCTTTAATTATCAAACTTTTATGTTTTTTGTCTTTATTTTTATATAAAGAACGATAGCTGCGAACTAATTCTATTAAATTGTCTTCGAAAAAATTCATATTGTCAACCCGTGACGCACACCCGCACACCGCAGCGTTGAATCGAGAATGACGCCGCGCTGTGCGGGAGTACACCTCCCCACTTCACCGCGCTTGCCCTTCGCCGCTGACGCATACTGCGACGGAACAAGAGAACATTCTCGACGTTTTTCATATGATTGAGTGTCCGGCATCGCATACCGCATACCGCAGCGTTGTGCGTCATGATCACCAGTAGGTCTACCATGAGTTTACGCACACGATACTCGCTAGCGATTGTAGTAAGCGGTTTGTATGAAATGTTTGTACAGCGCCCCTAGTGTGCCGCAGCGGAACTAAAAAGCCTACCGACTATTCACGTTTACTATTGTAGTTACGTCAGACGATTTAACTATGTCAACTCATGGTAGAGGTACTGACCAAAGCTTTAGATAGCCCATTTATCGAGGAAGGCTATAGGCTATACAAGCCTAGCCTATATGATTACGCTAAGACCAACAGGAGCGGAGCCACGCGGGTGAAACCGCGAAGCGCAGCTAGTTAACTTCGATTTGGATTTTAGCGAGGAAATCTTCCACTCACATCTGTATTTACACCATCCTAAATATTATTCTAAAGCCCGATTCATGTAAATCTACACATTCGCGTAATAAACATTAAAACTGTCTAACTAGTTCCAGAAAGAAATACGCATGAAGTAGTTATAACCCGATGACAAAAATATATGCGACTATTTGAAGTTAATACCTAGCAACACTCGGAAATTTTCTGCATTGATAAATGTAGTTTTATTTTTTATAAAACTTGCGATTTCGCGATTAACATTCTTTGAACAAAATATTTTTTTATTGAGCTGCTTTTTGCTACGTCATGTTTATTTACCGCTTTTAATAAGAAAAAACAACCTCCATTTCAGAACGTCGATTAAAATTTAAAAACAATGGAACATTGGCCGCATTTTGGTCTGCATAATTTATACCACAGATAATTTACCTACATACTAAACAAACGACAACAAAGCTGTACCGTTTTTTGCTTTCATAATTTTTAAAAATTCTACATTAAAATGCGGAAGGTATTTGTAGAATGGGCGTAAGATAATCTGGACTTACATAATTTTTTTATAGATTAGAAAAACATTTTGATCATTCAAATGCCGAGGGTGGTTGTGAAATAATATATTTTACGTGGGTGTTAATAGATTAAGATGCAAGCTTAAGTCAGAAATACATTCAAAGGTAAATGAGGAAAAGATATATTTTTTTAACTGGGGATAAAGGTTGCTTTTCCTTGAGATATCGTCAAGTGTACACGAAGGAGGATCGTAAGCGAGTTTATAAACAAGATGAAGGAAAAATATCGAAAATACGTAAGAAGCATATCGTTAGAGTTCAAAGCTTTGTTATCGATAAATTATTGCAAACGTTTGTATATTAATATAGTTGGCACGGTGCACGCGATATTGTATCGTGTTCAGTTCTGAATATCGTATTATGTATATTTTGAATCATTATAGTCCTGCAATTCAGTAGATATTATTTTGTAAATCTGCTTATTTTTAAATAATAGGTATATGAATTTGTATAGTATAAGTCATATTTAATATATGTTTTAGTTATGTTATAAGTTAAATAGTGTTTAAGTACTTACATAGGTACAAAGTTTCAATAACTAAATGCACAGTTTATAAACTTATACAGAACGAGGTGAAAATGTGTATTTTTTATCATTTAGCCACAGTATTACCATATTTCCTAATTGTAATACTGTGATTTAGCTATGCTTCAGTACCTTCTTTTTATGATAACAAAAATAAAATGTCTCTTATTTTACTGTTCAGGTAGGTAGGCTACCTACTTTATAAATTATTGTATTGATATAGGTATCTCCTGTTCGCAAATTTTCAAGTATTGGATGAAAATATAAAACAACTTATTCTCTGATCTGCATAGTGATAAATAAAAATGCAACTCTATATTTTATTATTAGACCAAAGACTACAAACAAACTAGTCTGCACTCGCAGGCAATAAAGACAAATGATCTAGATCGAATAAAGATTAACGAGGAAAATGCAATTACATGAATAAAGACAATGGAATAGAGAAATTGTACACTGTTTAATTAATAAATATAAAAAAAGTATTAAAAAAAATGTTGTATATTTGGTAGAACCAAATATACAATAAATGTTGCTATTGTTGCCGAATAACGACCTAGAAAGTCGCGTTAGGGTATATATTATAATAAACAATTGAATTGTACTCAACAACCAAGAAGCTTATATCTAATACACTGGAGATTGCACTATGACCATTAACTTGTAACAAGAAAATATGACCTTGAATGACGTCAGTGTTGTTTTTTGTCTCTTTCTGTGGAGTGACCACGCTGGTTTGTATATTCAGGATTTTTCGAAATAGAAAAAACTAAAAATCATGGTCTATAAATAATAACGACATATATTTTTAACAGTATTTATATTATAATATTACTGGTCATACTTTATAGGTACATACAATTTTAATTGGTATAGAATGATAGTTTTAAATAACTTTTGGCTACAAAGCTTGGATATGAACCAATATATAGCATTAACATCCTTTGTAAATAGAGGAAAGTTGTGTTTTGCATCAGATGCTGTTTACCAAATTGTAAGCTACTCAGATCTTCTTTTTTAACGCGTTGCTTCGACGGGTCAATTTCAAGCCAAAATCATCAAAGAAAAACTGTTTATAGCAGCCTTGCACAAATTTCAGCTAACTTTACAAAGTTTATTTTTCAAAAGGTATTTTTTTCTGGTCGTAATCCTCAGCAATTTTACCCTTGATGGGCACATATATTTCTTTTTATTTTACTTTTTGGAAAGCTGAAATACGTAAAACAAAAAAATATGAGGTAAGTTAAAAAAGTATAAATTTCAATGTAAAAACGAACAATCTTATAACTACATGTGAGTGCAATACCGATGTCGTGTGTTGTAAGTTGTTTCATTACTAGTAACAATCTTGAAAATGGTGTTCTAAATTTCATCATAATATTGTTATTACAATATATTCTCTTCGCCTTCTCTTCGCTATCCATAAAAACTCGTCATCATGGCTAATTGGTTACCTTACTTGTTAAATTTGTTTATTGAAAACTTGTTGAAAAATGATAAAGTATTAGGAAAATAACAAATTTAACATGACTGCTTACTAAAATGATGCAAAATTTTACAATTTTTGCCATTGTAATGATTCTAAACAGGTAAATGCAGGAGTATTGAGGAATATTGTAAATAACGTAAATATACACTTGCCTGTGAAATTCTATGCCAGAATTTGGTGTCCAAACACTTCTGCAATTTTTCACAATACAATGCATTCTTTATATTCGGAAAATATTTATTAAATAAGCAACAATATTAACTTAAATATTCGAAGCGACGCAATTTTTTGCCACACATGCCATATTGACAAAGTGAGAGTTGCTACAATTTTATTATGGTGACTACCTATAATCAGGGAGTATCGCTTTTTAATAATTGGTTCAGATACTTATTTTATTTAGCATAAATAATAATTGTCTCATCCAACAATGCTTCTGAATGACGTTGTTGGCAATTTATCAACAAACTCATGTACAAAAACTAACCTTTTGCACAGAATATTACAGCATACATAGTAGCCTTGGGAAAACTTCGTATTAACAGTGGCAATACCAAGTTAGGTGTGAAAGTGATAAAAAATATCAACTGGGCAATATTTTCTTGTTACACGTTAATGTTCATACCGAAATCTCCAGTGTATTAGATATAAGCTTCTTGTCAACAACATTCATTCGAAGTTTATTGATTAGGCCCGTATTTTTATTCCGTCCCTAAAAAGAGTCTACGCCAAACTATGGTCGGACAGATTTTGTTTTTGTTAAAATTAAAAAAGTAAGATTAGATTAATACCTAGCTAATGAGTGACCATAACTATAAGTGATTTATAACCGACTCTAAAAAATAAGGCGAATTTATCGTTTACTATAGGAATATATGTAGTTTTATAAAATATGAGTTGATATTTTCTGTCCTTCTCAGTAAATTCGTTACAAGCTGTAACCTAGTTATAGTTCGTAAATAAATATTTGTACCTACATGAACTTCCACTATACTTCGAGAACATTCTTAAATATTAAAACATCGCTATTTGATATCTTCGGCAAACAAAAGGTAAGAACAATTATTTAACATGAAAAATGTCAAACCGACATCTATCACTCGTAATTGAATACTAGAAGCAATATATCACGTATTCCAAGTATAGAATTTTTCTTTTATTTATTACATCTTATACTAGTTTACCAGCGCGGCTTCGATCGTGAGATAAAGTTATATTCTGTGTTCTATCGACTATACAAATCTATTAAAAAAATAATAACCTCCAAAACATCTTTTGGTTTTAAATAAGTATTTATATGCAACATAATAAGGGTAATTCAGGTGACACGGTAAATACGTATATGTTAAATTACTTATGGTCCAAGATACATCGCGCTCATACTCATGGTGAGTAATTTTTGTTTTTAGGGGATATTTGGTCATTGCAATTTGTCTGACTGATTAAATATAACATTGTAATAGTTATCTTAATAACATATAAAAAAACCAGACATTTAAAAATAAATTAAGTTCATTTATTGGAGCTTTAAAGCGTCTGATAAAAGTTTTGGCTCAGGTGGCGCAGGTGTCACTGGTAGAGCTCCACAAACATTCAGATATTAAAAAGTAAACTAGAGACTACTGTGAACCGAAACTTATATGCTTTAGAAAATAAGTTGTGTCTTACGGCTCTGCTGGGATCTTACTCTATTAATATGTAACTGGTGATTGATTAAGCAAATATGTATGCTAATATTATCAAACCTAATCTTCATGCCATTCGTTCACGATACTTACAATCAAGTGATGCTCTAAAGTGGTATTCACAATTTTCCGAAATTACTATATATTATGCACTATACAATTTTAAATAGTCCTTACGATTCAAAATATTAACAAATATTGGTACCATAATCCGAAGGGGAAAGTAAGCATTATCTTAGGTCAAGGATGGAGGCCCGTCTCATAGAGGGATTAACAACTTTCTACAACTTTGTCTCGTAAATGCAATATATTAGAGGAAAACTTTCGTTTTGTTTTCGTAAATAACTTCCTCTTAGCTTTCTAAAGATAGATGTTTTTGTGTAACGTGTTCTTAAAAGAGATGGATGGATTGCCTTGTGGGGTTTAGGTGCTAAAATTAGGAATGGTGAAACCCTTTTTTTATGTAGATATGGTTTTTATATAAAGTAGGTACATAATTGTAAATAAAAACAAGCATTTTATAAAGCATATGCTAGTAAATTGTATACGTGTCTGTTGCCAGTTATATGTTTGAGTGCATTAATAATGTAACAGTTTGTGCAATATTTAGTTAATTTTTGCCTTCAATTGTTTTGAACATTTATAAATAAATAACGTATAAAAATACAAAATAATAATCTTTACATTTTGCGAATGCATATATAAATGTAATTAAGGAATATTATCTCTCTGTGAATACAAAATGACTACCTTTCGAAAAGGAAAATTCAGGGAAAATGTAAATAATTGAAAAACAACGAATTCACAAAAATACGAAGGTGTAAAAAGAACTGACGAATTATAAACATGTCTGTAACTTCTTTTAAATATTTTGCAGTGAAGTCACCTTCGACATTGGCCTGCATAATGTTTATAAATTCGCCAGAAATATTACACGTTGTGTATGTTTGTTTATTAACTCATTGCACTATGATATGTTTATATGGTTTCTAGGTTGGCAATTATAACCTAGATTCATAGTAAACCAGTTAGTAGTAAACCAACCTACAGAAAAATACACAAGTTTTTTATTATGTGTTGTTTAATAAAAAACTTGTGTATTTAATAATATAATAATTAATAATCCTGTAAATAACATAGTAAACATTACGTGCTGTTTATAAATTGTTTATGTTATATTCGCGAACCATTTAGAATATTTAAGTAAATAACGTTTAGAAAGTTAGTAGAACACGTAAAATTTAATGCAAAATGAAAGTAATTTCATATTATGATTCTGATTAAAGGCGCCTGTTGTGCCAAAAAGTTATTTCAAAGATTTCCTTTACAAGAAGGAACTTTTGTGTTCAAAATCAGGATCTCACACGAGAGATCGGTTGGGTCAGTTTACAATAAAATTAGAATCAATATCAAATACATATGAATTCCAATTTACGGGTATAGCGTCTGACGATCTTTTATTAATTCTAACATGCATTTCGCCCTTATTCTTCACTTCAATCGAATCTAATTTGTAGAAAAACTGACAAATTATTCATTTTTATCTCAGAAGTGGGTGTGATATATAATTTAACGATGTTTTATACCTTGTTATTTGTAATTGTTTGGAAAATGTTTTTAACTAGAAAAAGAAAAACTTTTAGAAAATGATTAAAGGCGAGAATACACTGAGTGCTAAGTAGTAATTGATAATAACTAATCATCCGAATAATTTGTTTGTTCGTCTATGTATCGAATAACTCCAATTGTTATTGCTAACCTTCAAAGTATCTACTGACATATTATTATGTTTTAATTAATTATTTCATTGTTTATTGCGTTAATTTATCGTTATTATCTGAATTATTGACGCATCTAATCGTTTGCTATATTATCAAATAATGTATTTCGTTTACATGGTAGTTCCAACAAACGATTATTTTTCTAAATATAGCTTCCAAGATTGTCTGGTTGATAAAAATTATTTATAGACATTATTTTACACACTATAATCTCACGGCTGAAAGTGCTTGTCGAGCGAATTACACCCACAACAAGGCAAGTCAGTGAGGAGGAAAAACAATTTATACCGGAGATCATGGCTAAACCTTTTAAATCTACCTAAAGGCATTGCTACAGGTTTACAGGTAAACGGTTTTATTTGTAGAAAATCGGAGAATAGAAGGAACGTATCTTTGTATCGTGGCAACAGTAAAAAGCTTCATTTCTTAATTACGTCTTATTTAGCATAATTTAATAAATAAATATAGATAAAAAAAAAACACTCCTTAATAAGGATAAACTCATGAAATTATTGTCGTGCCGATCTTTTGATAAGTGTAAGTTAAATCTGTCCGCTTAAAGTGGTTTAAAATCGAGTCTAGGAGTCGGTTACATACAAACATGCAAGCTTACATACAGATGAGTGAAGAAGCATCAATATTATTTAAGAAGCATCTTTTAGCTACCTTTGTATCGTGTCAAAATAAATATCTCAACAAGATTTATTGCCAGTTGCCACTTTCACAACTTTTGGATTTGTTTTGTTTAGCTTATCTGTTAAAATGACAAATCCTCTTTCTTAAGGATACGATTCAAAATATAATTAACTAGCTGCTCCGCGCGGTTTCACCCCCGTGGCTCCACTCCTGTTGGTCGTAGCGTGATGATATATAGCCTTATATATATACCTTCTTCGATAAATAGGCTATCTAACACCGAAAGAATTTTCAAATCGGACCAGTAGTTCCCGAGATTAGCGCGTTCAAACAAACAAACAAACAAACAAACAAACTCTTCAGCTTTATAATATTAGTATAGATTAATATAATTCCGTCTATAATGATTGATTACCTGATAGATTGATTCATCTATACTAATCTTATAAAGCTGAAGATTTTGTTTCTTTGTTTTTTTGTTTGAACGCGCTAATCTCAGGAACTACTGGTCCGATTTGAAAAATTCTTTCGGTGTTAGATAGCCCATTTATCGAGGAAGGCTATAATATATCATCACGCTAAGTCCAACAGGAGCGGAGCACTGCGGGTAAAACCACGGGGCACAGCTAGTTAATCATAAGAATCGGTCATGACATGGTCATGACGTTTCGGCATTTTATTGCTATATAGGTATTAGAACTAGATTATATTATTTATCTTTTGGATTACAGGGAAATACATTGTTTCAAAATTATCCCTTAAGGGATACAATAAGTAATGAATAGTTCCTGACAAAAAAACACTTATCAATAATTATTGGTTTTCGCTTAGCTTGATTAAAATGTTTTTGGGGCACATCCGTAGAATAGAATAGATTTGATTAAAGACTGGGCTGAATACTAATTAAATCCTAAACTACTTTTTTTTTCACACACGGCACGATCTGATCCCATACTATGCTTTCGCTTGTGTTATGGAAACCAGATGGCTGATAAACATACATATATGTTAGCGCGTTTAATTATACGATAAAATTATATTTTAAAAGTAAATCAATTGATTAACTTAATTAATTATTTAAATAATAATCAATTGGATAAAAGTATTAACAATCATTTAATTATCAAGTAATAATATTAATATTTCATGTCGTATTCAAAATAACGATCAAAACAACACAAATAACACCTGCGCTGACTCACACAGTCACATCACTCGAATAGTTGTTTTGATCGTCCTATAAATAACGGTCGTCTGCAGTTGCGAGTCATTCTTGTCTTGACTTTGGTCGAGTATAGATGTCTAAAAAATATTCTATCAGTATTTAATTACGTAATACAACCACGCTCTAACATCAGAAGCAGAGGACGAACCAGCACTTACTCGGAATCCTGGCAGGCTGGCACAAATTCTTCCATCATACTACGTGACAGTGTGCAACTGTCACTGTAACCATCATGACAGTATACCACTGTGGACTTCAACCTTCGAAAAAATTGAATTGAATTGACTTCAAGTAAACAAGGATGAAGGAACTCGCACAATATGTGTTTTCTTGTGCGTTGTGTGAAGTAAATGTTTGTGGTGTGGAATATTGTAACGGTAATGTAGTTCATCAATATTATAATGTGATGTGCAATCCGGGCGGTTGTCCAGGATATTTGAGCCTTTAATTGTGGTAAGCGAACGACGTGCTTATGTCGCAAATAATAAGTTTTTGATCCCAGGGAATTTGAATCCAATGTGGTGCCTTCGATGGCGCCCAGTGTAAGCTATTGTG